>ATSW01003636.1:0-10225 GCA_000444245.1 Botryllus schlosseri
AATTTATCGCCTTACTACCGTAAGCATCGAATTTTGCGAGTTGATGAACTATATCGCTTCGAAGTATCAAAAGTTGTTCACAAATATTTTTCCAATAGTCTCCCTCCTGTGTTTGATGACTTTTTCATACCTGCTAAACATGTCCATTCCCATTGCACGAGATCCTCGTCTAAAGGAAACATCTACTTACCCCCACCCAATAGCATCCTAACTAAGAGATCTATCGACTACCTATCATCTGGAATGCATTACCACCACATATTCGTGAATTGCCTTATAATAGATTCAAAAAAGCCCTACTTGATCACCTCTTGTCGTTACACTAACACTGTTGCCCTACTTCGCCCAGACATTGCTTCATTGATCATTTGCCACCATTGTTTAATTTTTTTTCTATTTTCCTTTAACTAAACATTTCTTTACAGCCAGACTGTTCAGAGTCAAGTGTACCTGTTTGATGCTGGTGTGATCAGACTAGATGACCTTCACGGTCTTATCGATCATTCCTATCTAATACCGAATACTGTGCACGCATATTTTCTGTACCACCATCACTGCCGTTTGTTATGTATTTTGGTTCGATGAAAATAAAGACTCTCTCTCTCTCTCCTACGCTCGGCCGACATCGTCTCGTCTGATACGGCCTTAAAACTCTAATTTCGTCGTGGGCCGGATTCAAGATTTCAAAATGTTACCTCGTGAGCTTGCTTTTCACTCGAATAACTAAAAGGCATATATATATATAATACACAGATCATTGTTTTTTTAGAGGAGCAAGTCGCAACACGTTTCTACGCGAGCAATGGAATTGGCAAAATACGATGATTGTCCTGTTGAATACAGCTAAGAACCGTCAAAAAAGCTGCGTTAGCGACGATATAGGATGGCATATTCCGTCTATGCTCTCTTTATGTTAGTCGTAGACGACGGCAGGCTGCCCTATGAGCGCAAAGCTATAATACTGGCTTGTATTGACACTGCAATAGAAAAACGTTGAGTAACCACCGACAGATACTCTCTGTCGTATCTTCAAAGGTATGGTAAGAGTTCCTTGCAGCTACATACGACATCTTACTGCTTGCGAAACGCACAACAATACCAGGGACATTTCTTGATACTTGAATTGCTTCCCAGTACGTCATTAACAGAGAATTAATTTCCCGACATGTGTTTCTCATATTAAAATGGACCACAGTACAACGCTTCTACTATAAGAACAGTCGGCCTATACACGGTGTCATTTTTCTAATTACTATTACGTCAATTGCTCCATTTCACAAACTCAAAACCACCAGCAACATCGGGAACACTGCTTGTTACGGATTCCCAATGTTTATTGCCTGGTAAGTATTTTCTCATGTTCAAACGGACCACGGTACAAAGCCTCCAGTATAAGAACAGTTTACGGTGTCAGTTCCTGCACAACGTTACGTAAATTGCTCGATTTCAAATATTATCAATCATTGAATAGGAGGTATACAAATTCGATATATTGTATGGCGGCGACATCGGTCTCGATATCGCTCGAACAACATACAAGGCAGAGTGGTCCAGCTGTCTCAACTTTTATCAAGAAAACAGCGAGTTTCCAGTTGTCGCTTATTCATACCGGGCATATCCCCACAATTCCACGAAACCACCAACACCACCAAAGCCTGACATTTTTGAACATTCTCAATTATTATTGGACAGCGTTCGTAAGTTTCAGTCTTTCTTCCTAGTTTAGAATATGTCAAATTCCAAGGGGGTGAGGTAATCAAGATGATTTCTCGCTCAAAATATGCGTACTCTTTGTAGTAGGGTTGCAGTTAAATTAAAAAACAATTTTTAGCAATTTTTTTGAAAAACATTGGCCCTGTTTTAAACATATTTTTATCCACAACGTCGCTAATCCCTTATAGTGTGCGTCACAGTGGATTAACATATACATTTGAAAATACAGGGTAAATATAGCTCCTACAATGAAAAAGGCTTCCTGTCACAAATATCTTTTACGGGGACTTCATCGTTATGCATCATTTTTTCGGTCATCTTTAGAGCGTCCATCTCGTAATCTATATGTCTTCAAGACGTAACTGTTCAACCGATGACGATTTCGAGAGTTCCAGCAATTCCACATCGTGTACGTCGACTATATCGGGTGCAAATTGTCCGTATGCTGTTACTGCATGTTTTTTCAAAAGTTTTTACGCAACTATGGCATAATTATACAACGTTTTCTTTTCACAGCATTTTTTAAACACCACTTGTTTTAAATGCACCCCGGTTTGGTAGCAACTTTATAGAGCATACATTGCATACCGTGCCAAGTCGGTAAACGCACCTTCAAATCATTCTACCAGAGAATGAAACTCTCGATTTTAATGTGTGGGCATTGGGCAAGTATTAAAATTACAGAATTACAGAATCTGTTCTCGTTCAAGAGGCCACCGTCACTTCGACATTGATATGAGAAGACTTCTTGGTTTTAGCTATATTCGAAGCAATTACAAACCTTTCCTCTTCGATGTTGTCTTCAATTTTTACAATTCCTCGTAATATAGATTGCAGGGATGACACTTAGCTAGCAACGTTTATTTCCTAAGATCAGAGGGGTAGGTATTTTTAAAATTTCGGATGGAATCACCAGTGGTTTCGCTTTAAATTCCTGTTCTTCGTTGATACGACTTTTCTTTGACAAATGAGACACATTGGTTTTACATTTATCTCTGCGAAAGTAAATTCGTTGTTCCACGCAGAGTTGGAAACCGAGTTGTCGTCCTTTAATTTCCCTGTCCTTGTCGTGATCTGTTCAAGCCTGTTGGGGTGAGTGTAAAACTACCGAGTCCAGACGAATTTCGATTGTCAAAACATTGTCTATTTCAACCCAAGCATCTCAAGAGACCAGAACTCATTAAAGAATGAGTCATCAACAAACAAAACATAGACTGTGAGACAGGGGAGTTGTGTAGATGAATTATTACTGGACAATACCGTGTCAGTAGTAATTACTTCATAATCAAATACGTTTCGGGGCATAAAATAATCCACTGTGGTCCCGTTGAGGACCATGTAATAGAGAGAAACTTAGAATTGCGATTTAATATAATGAAGCAAATTTCAAATCCGCGTTTACATTTAAATCTGTTGTATTCCTCTCAACGAATACGCATGCAGGGATAACACTAGATTGCGATCAAAACAAAGCCATCGTAGACGTATGAAATCTTGTATCTTCGTTAGAGACACTGTTTGATCAGTGTACAACTGTATTAATCCTTATATTCATCGTATTTTTCACAGTCCATCGTTGGAATGAAGGGATTGCTGGAATAGAACCTCCGTGTTCCGTAATAGGCTTGATAATAATCAAGTATTGAAGGGAAAACAGGGGTGTGGATTTTGAGGTCAAATGCTTGATTCATTTGACTGATCTGGCCCGCAAGAGTTTCTATGGTCTGAATCCGGCCCGCGACGTAAGTTGTATTTGACATCAATTGCTTATACTTTATAAAATGTGGTGTTTTAAATTTGCAATATCACTTTGATTGATATACTGATATATATATCAGCTATCGTGTTCACGGTTTACCGTATACCTATACCATATTTTCAGCAACCCAAAAGTAGACATTATTTTAACCGACAATTAAATTGAAAGTAGAATTGTTTCTTTCGAGTTTGCCAATATTTTACCTCTCCTCGGTATGTACTGGACCCGTGGTGGCGGTTATATTTCCCAACACTCCAACGAAGAAGCCGAAAATATTTTGGCAGGCCTACAGCTAAAAGTTCAAACTATATTCTGCGGATTCTCCGCCGTGCCTTTCGTAATGCTGGTCGCAGTTCGCCTGGACAGCGGTAACTATCAAACGACTATTTAATTTCAGGACATATTAGCATGACTCAATAAAAAAAAATTATTTCACAAACTGGCCATTCGGGAATGACTAATTTATTGTGTTTATGGGTGTTGCGGAAATTACCAAGCTGTTGTTGTTGCATCTCAAGCTACATGTAGCTTAGTAAAATAGCATTGTAAGTTCGATAGGTTCACAAACAGGGAGTGCTACATTCTCGCTTCATCTGCTTTGACCAGATGCCTGTATTCCTCGCGTCATTTTGCTAGTAATTTCGATATGTTCACCACAAACAAAACAGACGCCTTTTTTTCTGTCTTTATTGCTGTATAGATCTTCTTGAAATTGTTGCAATCGTCGTCCCCCTTTCTGTGTTCGGTGCGTACCCTAACACATCGATTATGCTTGAGGACGATCACTGATCACTCGTAAAAATTGACATGTTTTAACATAGTGTCCTACCTTTAGTGGTGTGGACACACGCAAATCACTCGGATCAATGCGATCGGATTACGTAATTCTCACCATCTGTCGGAGGTAATTCACGGTACTATTTAGTTTGGCTTCGCGAGCGTTAAATTAGATAAAACAGGTATCAGTCGAAATACTGCTATGGTACTGATTACGAAAATATAAATTATACTCTGCTCGTGTCCTGGAACACCCCAAATACGCCTTGCATTGTGACGGAGTTGGAGATTGTGACGCAATAATACTTTCACTTCTACTTGTGTAGTATCGCCGACTACTCGGCCATATCTACACTGAAGACAACAATGTTATAGGTAAGGCAAGAAAATATCTAGTTAACATTTGACTAGCACTTGCGAATATCCTCACAATAAGGCAAACAATTTGCAGAGAGTAAATGTATTAGTTGCAACTATGGTAACAGAAATTCAATGGTTATCTATATATATGTGAAACGAAGCGAACCTCAAAATAACTTTGAATGCCAGTGATAAGGATTGGAGTTTCAATTTGTAGATGATCAGATGTGTAGCTGCAAAACAGACAAGTGTAGGGCGTGGTATTGACTTTTATGTGGCATCCAATTCTAATCATTCCCCAAATTGAGTTTATAAATTTGCTAGTTGCAAGTATAGTCACTTCTCCTCGTATAGAGATGGCTCGTTACAATTCTAGGTCTCGTAATCATTAGATAAGGATTATACACGACGTATACATCTCAATGTCACTAATACTCCAAGTTACAACGTTATCAGAGGAAATAGACAAATCTTCAGAGTATACTTCGGAACTTCGTCTCGGAGTAACGAAGGTTTTGAGTAGCTGAAGGAGAATTTAGGTTCATCCACTCCATTCTAGTCAGGTCTTCCATGAGAGGTGCATTGAGATCGATATGGTAGCAGTTAGAATACCACCAAGCTCCCTCGCAGAGAGAAGCGCAATTATAAATTGGTAATGCATCGTGATCTGCGTCTTTCGTTGTGAATGGATGGTCATTATGCCTCCCGAGTGAATCTGTGGCATTTCCGGAGTATCCTGATACGCTCAATATGTAGTAGGTTGAGCCGGGTCCGATTCGGAAATTACTAAATAACATGATGCGAAGAGTCTCGAATATGAAAGCATTACGTAACAACGATTTTCCAAACCTCATTGTGTAACCAAATGATTCTCAAATCACTCGCAATTAACACACGATAATAGTATTTTGGTTTGGAAAATGATCAATTAAATACTTGACATTATTCAAGTATTTGGATTAATTATTTAAAACGGTGTTGAAAAATCTGTGATAACAAGTTACATCCAAACCAGAGGGATCAGTAACGAAGTACTTCTACTCCAAGTACATATTGCCTACTTGCACTACTATTTCATATTATATGATATCCAATTCTAATCATTTCAAAATTTCAGTTAATTAAATTTTTAACCGTTTAACATATACTCAATATTTCTCTTCGCCTCAATAAAGACGGCTGGTTTCAATTAACAGCATGGTGATCATTGGATATGGATTGTACACGCCGTATACATCTCGATGTCACTAATAGTCCAAGTAAGAACGTTATCAGAGGGGAAAGGACGAATCTTCAGAATCTTCTTCGGAACTTCATCTCGGAGTAAATAAGGTGTTGGGGAGTTGAAAGAAAATTTTGGTTCCTCCACTCGATTTGAGTCCAGTCCTTCGTGCGAGGTGCATTGAGATTGCTATAGTAGCAGTCAATATACCACCAAGCTCCATGGTTGAGAGAAGCGCAATTATCACTTGGATATGTGTCGTGATCTGCGTCTTTCGTTGTGAATGGTTGGTTATTGTGCCACCCGAGTGAATCAGTGGCATTTCCAGAGTATCCGGATACGCTTAATATGTAGTTGCTTGAGCCCGGTCCGATTCGAAAATTTCTACATAACATGATGCGAAATGTCTTGAATATGAAAGCAATACGTAACAACGATTTTCCAAACCTCATTGTGTAACCAAATGATTCTCAAATAACTCGCAATAAACACAGGAAAATAGTATTTTGGTTTGGAAAATGATCAATTTTGACATACTTAAAGTACTTGGAACAATTATTTAAAATGGTGTGGAAAAATCTGTGATAACAAGTTACATCCAAACCAGAGGGGTTCAGTAACGAAGTACTTCTACTTCAAGTGCATATTGCCTACATACAATACTTTTTCAAGTAGTTATATTTGAACTACTTCTACGTCTACTTTACATATTTCAGTTTTCTATGCAATATTAGAACTAGAATACTTACTTCGATACTTGGTCGGGGATACCTTTATCTACTTGTGCTCAAATTGAAATTTACGAATTTACTTTTACTTCTACTTGAGTAGCCTACGAACGATGGCTACCTTGACCGCACCACTGATCCGAACCGCATAAAACATTCANGGAGAATACAGAGACAAATAAGTATATACTAGCAGTATTTAGGTGAGACGGACTTGAAAGCACTGTGTCGCTACAATCTATAGCTCTAGGAATTCATTCCGTATCGTCCGCTTCGATGCATAATTATCACGAAACGATGGGAATAATATACGTGTACGTTGTCGATAAAACGTGCAATGAAGCATATTGTTGTTTGATCGAAAAATAGTATAAATTTTGTTATCACGAGCTCGAACTTCCTTTGTATCGTTTACTGTCGACAATGCCCTATTCAGAAAATAACTTATGATCAAACCTAGCTATACAACCTATATCCGACCTAGGTAATTCTACCGTCTATTCAATAATCACATGCAACGTCCATGAATCAATTTTGCATCACTTCGCGATTTTCCTGAATCGCGAGAATAATTCCATCGTATTTGATTTACGTTGAGCAGCCGGCGGGCTGAAATACGGCAGCCGATGTGTCTTGCGAGCGAAGTGCCAGAAATATTAATTGAATCCTAAGTTTATCAACCTATACAATGATTTTTCAATTACTTTTATTACTTTCTAATTAAACGTGAACGGGAAGAGTTATTAGTAACAATAAATGACACAATACTATTTCCTTTTCACACGTCTGAGCTTTGTAATGTAAAATGTAGTTTTATGCTTGGCTGACGTCACTTCTGTGAGTGAAAGTATCACGACAACGGGGTCCGGGGGAAATTTTATTTTGAAACAGCATGCTTAGGAATATAACACCGAAATAAAAACGACCATGCATGAAATTTTAGTTGGGCTATAGTGACTAAAGTCAGTAATAAAAACCATCACCTACCGGTACTTGGCAGACAGATGGACTCCATCTGTCGTGATCATATTAATTTTCAACTCATAATCTCCTTCCCGAGTCATCTGATGTAACGCCTCCAGTCCTGATGAATGATAATTCCAAGTATTATAACCATGCGGAATCAATGCGACAATAGCATTCGAGTAATGATAATGACTTATACATCCTGAACTGCTCATGAAAAATTACGCTAGCACAGGCTTGTCCGTGCATCACATCTATTTTCCTAATATATTTTAATTACGGAATTACGGAAGTAAAAGCTTCAAAGTTAGTGATTATTAAACCTCTGCATAAAAATACCATAATCATTGGTGCCGAGATAGCGTAGTGCTACGATCCACATAGCTGCAACACTAATAGGTTGCGGGTTCCAGTCCGACCCTAACTTAAATTTTGGATATTTATCTATAGGCTCGTCCTCACCATCTCAATCGCGATGCCGGTGTCTTGTGGCATTGGGACCCGGGGATATCCTAATCCCAGGACCCTAGGATTTTTAGGTATTTCTACAATGACAACCTTTGGCTTGGTGTAGCTTAGAGTGTATAGTGTGATCGGTAACACATCTCTCCTATGCGATAAGGTTTACTATCTAACTAGACCATATACCTAAGTACTTCTCATTCCTTCGTTTTTTATTTCCCCCTGCAGTGCTTTGATATGCTTTGAAAAACGACCTTTCTACTTTTTATTGTTTAAAAATTAACATCGCTATTTTCCTTCACCTTCACCTGACTAATATGCATTGAATGTTTGTAGACTTAATAAAACGCAGTGTCTGGAAATGCACTGCAACTCGCACCTAAATCAATGTTCATTGATATGTGAAGCCTATATATACTCGTACCTAACCAGAAATCTTCAAAATTGCCAAAGCCGTTCACGTAGTCAGTCCAGTTCCTGAAGAAATCGACATTGCCGGTCATTCTTCTTTGAAATACCTGTCATGGAATTGGAAATGAATCTCATCCCTTAAATAAATCACATATTGAACATACGGTCCAATTCCCTCCTTCATCTCCGATGTCGCAAAAGACGTTCTTGAATCCTATTCCGGGAATGAGTAAACCGACCACACCAACAGTGTCGCTGTGTGCTAATTGTAACCCAATTTGAGCGCCCTCGCAGTTACCCGGTAGAAGAGTTTGAATAGCTACAAACCATAGGTGAAAGTACAGAAATTTTATTTTGAAAACCCATGATATAACAACCAACCTTTTTCTATTTTTCTGTCAATGGTTTCCTCGACCGCAATTCTGTCAACGTTTCTCTGACGCCCCGGTCGGCACTGGCTGCAATCAAGGTGATCAGGCCTTTTTCCGTGGCGGATTTTTGATGCCCTCGTTTGTGATGCGAGGAAAAGTACAAGCAGCAGTAAAGTTATGGCACTTGTTGGTGTCTCCATCTACGATTTTAAAAGAAGTTTGATCGGCAATTTGTGCTGAGAGCCGTGGGGCATCGATACCGTGAATCCAGTGTCCTGATTTTAGCCTATTATCATAATCGAATTCAATTTAGATACGTAACGGAAAAACGTTCAATAGTTTGTTCGTTGATATATTAGATATTTTGATACCCGAGACTGCTTCACATAGCCTACTACACGTACGCGAGAAGGCACTCTTCGTTTCAAAGACTTGGGCTTCTTGATACAAACCATAAATTTGTGACAAATATATCACTGTATTTTCAAATCTAATGCATGAATTTGAAACGGTAAAAATACATGAATTTATAGGTATATGGGCATTATGTTGTAAATATAACTCTTACACTCCTGCTATAGATTACGTCTCGATAAAAACATAATTGTCGGTCTGGAGACGTGACATCCACTCTGCTATGCTCAGGGATTACTCTCTCGTAACTGAATATATCGGCGCATAACATCCCTTTATATACTATCGTTTCAGTCGAAAATCTCGCTTTATCTAATCACCGATAAATTTCTCTCGAGTGTCCTACAGCAAGTTAACTGAGTGATTGTCGAAAAGAACAACAATACCAATAACACTACTCGATACTGCTTCCCAGTACGTTATTTGATATACAAAGTGATTTGCCAAACCCACAGCAATAGCAGGGACACTGGTTTATACTACTTCCCAGTACGTCAATAACCGATGATTTGTTCTCCGCTAAGCATATTTTCATGTTAAAAAGATCCACGACAGCACGCCTCTACTGAAAAAAAAACAGTATATGGTTTCTTTTTTCTGAATATCATTACGATAATTGCTCGATTCAAAACGTTCAAACCCCAGAGCATTACCAGGAACACTACCTGTTACTCGTTCACAATACCACAAAAACACACTTTTCTTGCTTGTAAATCAAACAAATTCTATTTAAATGGTGATTTTACAACTTTGACAAATATGCATTAGATATATCGTGGTTGTGAAGCTAATTTACAATATTTTCGTGACACGTACCACTTTCAACAGATCACCACATGATAGCGGTCATTGGCCATACGATGTTGAGCTATATATATTTCCTATTGTGTCGCGAACCTTGACGGTTTGGAAATCACCTGTTCATATCGTTTCCTTTTGATGTTGTTGTGATAGCAAAAGTTTCCAATCGTTGCGATAATTTTGCCGGTGAACCAGTCAAAAATCCAGTGTGGGACCGATCAATTTTGATTCATTCCTGAGA
>ATSW01003637.1:0-13177 GCA_000444245.1 Botryllus schlosseri
GTTGAAAAGCGCGCATATTTAATTGTTCACGACAGATCAGGAAGTCGCTAATTAACAGCACTTCCGGACTCGTCGACAAGCTTATCATACGCGTATAATCGCCAACACGAGGATGTAGTATAATCGTTATTTATGCATGTACTTAACCCTAATGAATTGATGCTATATATACTAAATTCTAAAAAATATAGACCCCCCCTTTTATTTCAAACCCCCTCCCCCTTATTTTCGGCTGGCAACGCGCCTGAGTAGGCTACTTTGTTACTGACCACGACGACCACTGAAAACAGCAAATTTTATTTATCACCACAAAACACGCAGATTACCTCCATGAATTCGCCGCTGCACTTCGCAATGCCGTCCAATGCATACAACCTCGCCAGATCTGTTAGCACAACCCTCAAAGGTGCTGACATCTCCAACGACTGTAACTTGTCCGCAAACGACTTGACAACGTAATAGTGGCAATGAGCCTGAAACATAGCACGAAACAGTCGGCAAAGGAGAAGCGTATTTTCCGAACGTTGCTGACTCACATTAGCACCGCGGACGGTATGGAGAGAGGCTTTGTTCAACGCGCCGACCATATCTTCGCCCTTCCGCATTGCTTCATCCACTTTTTCCGCCGAAAAAGTGACCAGGCTGCCATACGGAACACAATGTCACAACACAGTGATATATCAACATTAAGACAATCGCTTACCCTCTGGCGCGCTGTTCGTACAGTCTACACAGCAAGCCAATGTCCGTCAGGTCCACGTTGGCGGGTCTACGCCACGCGCCTTTCCTGAGGTAGTCGATAGAGTCGCCAGATAAATTCCTGTCTCTGAAGCACTTGATCAAGTACCTAAAGAGGTGATGGTAAAGGGTTGGGCCTTTTACAAATCGGAAACGGTGACTATATAAGTGACTAGGGGTGATCAAAGTAGAACAGCAATGCTACCATAGTAGATGTAGAAGTAAAGACGAAAATTTATACTCAATTACAAGTAGAAGAAGCGGATCCAAGAAGTGACAAAACTAATTCAAGCCGAAGTAGAAAATAGAAGGTGTGCCTTTGTGTAGCTCAAGATTAGTGTCGCCTCGGCAGCTGAGTATCACACGTGTGATTGATTCGAGTTTAGGCGGACGGACGTGTACTGTACATGTACAATTGGCTGGCAGATCAGATGCAACGGTGCAGAGAGAGGTCGACTTTTGTTGTTGCCTTGCTGTTGTGCCCTTGTGGCAATTTATGTTGTGGTCTTTGTAATAAACTTCGCATATAAAGTACTTGTGAAAGTAGTTTTAAAGACAAGATTTGGCCGAATGGTCGCACAATTTTAGTGGTCAGTTAGAGGCGGCTACTTTCGAGATTGAGAGATGCATCTTAGCGACTAACGGAAAATGACACTACACAAAGGTAGAGTGTTCGAAAATAGATTCAATTACCGTGATTCAAGCTATATTTCACTTATTTCGGCAATTTCAAGCGATTCAATTGTATGTCAAAACTTCATTCTACTTTTCAAAATCAAAATTGTACAAAGTAGTTTTTCCAAAAAACTATAATTAGAAGTAACAGTGGTCTAAAACATAAACACTACTGCAAGTAGGCAAAACAAACTTGAGTACTCCGAAAATCCAGAATTACTTTGTTACTGACCACCCCGGTATGCGACTGACCTGGCAGTTTGCAGCAACAACACCGTGTTTTCTCCTTCGTAAGTGCAGTTCGGCGTGAAATAGGCATACAAGTCGGGCAGACCGCTCGCGACAGAGTAGCCGTGGCCGCCGCAAGACATTCTGCACACTTCTATGCCGCTGTTCGTCACAGCGGTCGTGAAAGCCTTCAAACCGGACGACACGGAGTGTAACTGCGATAGACAACATACAATAAACGCATCGTATAGTCAAGTTTCGCAGCCAGTTTGGCTCTGCATCCGATTCAAAACTTCTACAAAAATGGCAGAACATCAGCAACTAATATATATAATGCTTTGACTTCAGTGCCGCACTCCGGCCGTCAACCCTACGTTGGTAGCCCGCACAGTAGAATTGAGGCTCACAACGCAAGAGATCTATTCTAACAAGACATTAATTCGCGAACACTGGAATTGATCAAAAGATATCGCTGGTCCATCAAAACCGATTCAGTGATAGTCTTAAATCATTGCACTAAACGAAACAAATTAATCCGGTACCTATATCTCGCAGCACACACCGTTAATGCCTTCCATTAAAAATAAAAATGCCTTCAACTTCAACGCATTGGTAGTTCCTTCACTAGCGTGTCTATCAGTCAAATAAAAATTTAAAAAGTTTGCTTTTGTGCAAACACAGTTCAATGTTAGCCTGGAGGTCAGCAAGTTCAATTCCAATAACAATAAACAATTCTCCAGTAGATTTCTACTCCATTTCAAGTTCAAGTAGCGGTTTCGCTGATATGCCAAAACTACTTCAGGTAAAATACCAGAAAAATTGAGAGGTCTCAAAAGTACCCAGGTAGGAAATTTCAAAAGTGGATTTGGTTTGCACTTTTCAAAAAATATTCACTTCAGATGATGCGGCTGTCATGACAATTTCACTTATCGCCATGACACGAGCATATCCCCAAACTACTTTACAAGACATAAAGTGTACATAAGAAAATACTTCTGCTTCAAAAGTAGTGAAATACAAGTACTAGTTTGAAACATATACACTTTAGTGCAAGTGAAGTTGGCATAGCCTAATTGAGTACTTTGTCACTGACCACCTCTGAGAAGCGGTAATCGAAAAACTGAGAAGTATCAGGGGTTCATACTATTAATTTCAGTACAAACATCTCTGATGCAGAAAATTATGATTAATGCTAAGGAAGCAGCGTTATTACCAACTGACCTCTTGCATGTTCCCGAACTCGCCCTTTCCGATTTCTTCATTAATCCTACCGTACATGTCCACCATTTTCTGCTGTACGAAGAAGAAAGCATACGACGTCGCCAGCAACGTGAACAGCTTGTGTTGCTGCGTCGGGTAGTCAAGAACTTGTGGCTCGGGCTCTCTGGAATGCAACATTCGTTAGGTAACACAAATCTTTCGACAGGATGGATGCCTGGTACTTGTGATATAATATATTACAATTTCACATCGGTTTACAAAGGATCTACTATAATGCCCTACTTGCTATCAGTGAATCGTTCTCATTTTACCTATAGCATTCTTTGATTCCTATAGGGCCGCGAAATACCAATATACTTGCCAAGGGTTCACCCAGCCAAATTTTGAAATATGTTTTGGAACAGCTGGTCAATATTCAAGCTATTGAGCATTATTCGACAGGTGTTGTAAATTGAGCAGCTGACAGTGATGTTGTAACGTTGTTTGACAAATGAGGAGGGATTCAAACAGTGTTCTTCGGTTTCTACCGAGTGTGGCGTTGCCAATTCACCCAGACTAGTTTTGCTTGTCAGTGGCTGGGTCATGGGGATCAGGGACAGTACCTGCGATCTCTTGTATGCAATACCAGCGGTCTAACCACTGAGCTACTAGGGCTGTCTGATGACATGGGTGATGGGCTGAGCTTGTAGACCAATTTGCCAGGAATTGTTCCATTTCTCGTCAATTTCATGTTGCACTTGACTTGCAAAACTTCATCATAAGTCTGATCCATTAAGATTCACATCGGCTATTTCAGACTAAGATTTCCAAATCGAAGTTTGATCATACATTTGATATACCATATTTGAAGGTATATACTTTATATATAATCAAAATGTTATGGTGTGGCCATAAACCTGAAATAACAGATATAACAAAAATAAAAACTAGATACGTATAAAGGGAAAACAAAAACAAAGACTTTTAGGCCGGTGCCAGTGACATCTAAATAATTCCGAAATTGACAATTACCCGAGAATTAAAAGTCATAGCCGGAGCGTCGAACACATACCCAGGCCTCATTTCGCTTTGCCGCCTCACGGAGCTGTATCTGATAGCGATGGTGCAGGCTTCCGCCAGAAAAAATGCAGAGTTCCTCACGATAAAGCTTCTCACAAGCGTCATCGTGCCATACGTCAGTTCCTTCCTAGACGCTTTCACATAGGTGCCGTCAGGCAAGACCTTGGAAACGGACAATTACAGAGAAATATACGAGGACTGAAAGCGGCAAAACGTAAACATACCTGAGCGTTCTTCATCAACATATTGCCCAAAGGTATTCTGACATGATCCATTTTCAGGAATCCGTTGTCGTTTTCATTGTAACCAAACTTTGGCCCGATATCTCCAAGGGTTATGCCTAAAAAGTGGTAAACACAGGGTTCAGAATGGTTCCAAACGACACAACAGCTTTCAAAACTCCAAGAGAATCCACGAATCCAAGAGAATCCAAAACTCCACGGTTATCTTCATACAAAGACTGAAGCAGGAATATCAAAAGTAGGTCTACTTTATTACTGACCAGCAGTTGGAAGAGTGTAATTGAAACAGAATAACATGACTAATTCAAGGATTATAATGGGAATATTCATGTTTTTCACAATCAAATTTGGCCTAATAGCAAAGGACCAAAGGTGGTCAAAGAAGTCATTGATACTTGATAGTACTCAGTAGTCTGAAGATACGGATACGGTAGACGCGTCAATCACCGCTAACAGCTTTCAAAATTGCAATACCGGTGTGCTTTGGTGATACTACTGCACCAGAATAGTGCAATTTTCAAAATTACAATTGTCCCACCGTGATGCCTCGCCCGGTTGTAAGACGATTTCAGTCATAAATGTGACGCTTGATGAAATCAAGAATGTATAAAGTAAAAGTGGAAAGACACAAGCATTTGGATACGTAATCAATGAAGACAATTCCCACGTGAGTACTTCAATAAAGTAGAACTTTGAAACCGATCACCACTGTAGATCAGGCTGTAGTCATAGCAGTGCAAGGATGACCATGTCATGACTTGACTAGAGTCACATTTCTCGAATGATTTGACTCGAGTCACTACCCTAAATTGGCTCGACTTGGACTTGAAGTATGAGAAATATGATATGGACTCCTGGCCAGGAGTCAAATTGTCGAGTCATGTAAAATCGCTAAATATTGCACTTCACAAAGCATTCTAATTTTCTCGGCCGCAGTGAGAAGTGACCACGTGACCAATGACCATGTCATCAGTACTAATCCTTTTTTACCAGATCAATTTCCATTTAATTTTTTGACACGGTTAACCCATGAAGTAGGTTATAGTTAAGTGCAAAATTAGCAGAGGCTCTGCAAAGCGTGTCACATATGCCTGAAATCTGCATCCATATTGGGCAGTAGGCTACCATATGCGACATTGTCAATACGATTTACAAGCGCCAATGATGGGCAATAGTTTTGGAATTATGACATACTTTTCTAATCAGAAGTTGGTTGTCGTATTCAAATCCACACTGTGTGGAATTTAGAGATAGGAGTGCAGTGCATAGAATCCTAAGAACACAAATATAGTAGGTCTACACATATAATAGATAATTTTTTTACGAAAAACAGAAGTTTGCCTTTTCTGTGCCAATTTGATGAAATTATGTATCAAATTTACCCTACATGTTCAAACATTCTTAGTCCTCTATACAGACAGCCTATAGATTTTATATATCCTTCCAGACAATATAAGGCGCTTACATTGAAATAGCATATACTAGCAGAGTATTCATGAGCTACTGTAAGCAGCGTTCTCAGCAACTTACAAAAGTAATCCGTGATCTAGTGCAAGCATATATGCATTTGCTTATGCATCTGCACATTAACTATTGATTGACTTGATAATGAAAATATTTAGTGACTTGGAATTGACTCAAAATCGGAAAATTTCAGATGACTTGGCACGAGTCGAAGTGAATATTTACGTGACTTGACTTGAGTCATAATTTGCATTGTCTCGAGGTGAGTTGCCCATTGTGCATCGAAGGCACATAGAACCACAAATTGGCTTTGTCGAAAGCCGCTGAGGTCATGGTCTGGTAAGACATCACTTGTGACAACAATAGTATATCATCACACATTGAATCGCAGTTTGCGGCGCAAGGTTAGACAAACAGAAACACAAATGGCTAAAGTCCACACCTGGCAACGACCTGTGATCTTCAAGACTACGAAGTTGCAACATAAATGCATGAATTCCGTGACAAACGCCTTTTGTATAAAGCTGCGCCATCACGACAGCATGTGTTGCAGTCTTTCCCACTGAACATATTTCATATTAATATTAATATTTTGAAAGTCCATGAGAGACACAGGCAGCTTACATGTTCCAGGCCACCATTTGATGGATGTCGTTGTCGGTGAGTGAAGAATAAATTCCTGCCTTGTCGCATCGTAATGCGCAGTCGTTTCTAATCCTCGTAGGAATGTGCCTAAAGTAGGTTAAAGCTCAACAGTGGCAAGCAAACCCGTACGGGTTACTATGATCCTATGACCCCAAAATCTACTGTTTGACAATGCAGATTAATTATCAACCAAAGTATGACGAGGTAATCATATGTAGGCACCAAGCGTAGTTGTTTGCTTTTCTGAAGTTGTCCTTTTGCCAAAGTTTGACAATGTTTGCAATCATCGATGACATTGCATCATAACACTGACAATTTAGAGCAGTAAACGGAGCAATTACAATAGGACTAACCATGTCCCATCTCAGTTTGGGCATAAGTTCCAATCATTTCATGATTCAGCGATGGGATCAACCATTTTTCTTTCTGTTCCTCAGACGCCTGACCCATCAATGTCGGCACAAACATACCAAAGTGCAAATCGAAAAAGACGTTGGGTCTCTTCTTCGTAACATACCTACATGGAATACACAATATGAACCATTATCATTCAGTCATCAGTAACGATATCATTCACGCACGTGTTGTAATTGACAAAATCCTTGTGGTCTTGTATCAGCTCCCCAAGATCATCCTTCTTTCGGACAAGTAAAGAAGACCTTCTCATCCACTCTTCAAACCGTTCCATTCTTGACAGGAATGCTGGGTCAGGTCCGTTATATTCGACATCATTCTCGACCGCAGCAGCTGATAAGGAATGGACTCGTTCATTAATTAAAAATTAATTACGCTTGATAGGATATGCACATGGATCGAACTAACTTTCTATGGTTCTATCGTCCAAAAGATTCACAGGGAGGCCGCATTATTGAAACATTGTAGGCTTTCGTGCCAGTCACATCGATAGGGCTACAGAAAATGCTAATATTCTAAACATTGGGTGGGAGAGAGAGAGAGAGAGAGAGAAAGAGTTTTATTTTCATCCAACCGAATTACATAACAAGCAAACAGCAACAACAATGATGCGGGAAGACAAAAACCATAACACAGTATTTGGTATCATATAGGAATGTTCAATACGACCTTGGTGATTAACTAGTCTGATCACACCCGTGTCAAACTAGTACACTTTCTTTGCATAATAGTAATTATAGGCAACTTATAGCAGTAAACATATAAAATCAAGAGCAAGTCTGGGTTAGGTATAGATCAGAGGTCTCAAATACGCGGCCCGCGACGGCATTTTGGAATTTCAAGTATTCGACAATATATTCCAGTGCCACATCTTTTTTAGATATAAGAACTTGAAGTTCAACCTAAAACTGCTATAAAGACACTGAAATCTCAACAAACTACACTATCACATCACTTTTAAAAGCTACCATGCGGTATAAGATCAGCTATTACGCAACATTTCTAGTTCATGATGATAAAACATGACCCGTTGATGATTCGTGACTGAAAATAATGTGATTTGGTTTTGTGCGATCTTTCGTAAAATTACTCGATTTCGGATTGACTGGGTGATTAAATAAAAATGACTCGAGTGGAGTCGAGTCAAACGTTAAAATCGGAGGAAGACTTGCGACGCGAAACGGTGACTTGGCAATCCTACGGACGTAACAATCTATGAAACTGTCATGGGGAATAGTTATATATCAAAAGGTAGTAGCTTGCGTTGAATAGGGTATATATAGCTATCTAATCAGGTCAGTATGGCAACCATTGGCATTATATGTGACCCCCGTGACGTATAGTTGGTTACATGCTAGGTGTTGTCTGATCTCTTCATCCATGTTATTATCGGTGACGAGTAAGGTAGTAGTACGCTCCACAGCTGTAACACCAATGAATTCTATTCTTAACCAGGGTCCGTAGACCCCTTCGTGGTACGGAGCACAACATCATGGGTTACGAGATGCATTGTGGAATTAGGCCTATATGCTGGTGAATATTTTCTTGACCAATTTACTCAACTGGAAAATGGTATTCGCGCTAGGCGCGATTTTACGTGTATGGGCTTTCTAATTTTAATATAGGTACATTCAGAAATTGTGTTGGAAATGAACAGGGGATACGAGAAATCTTATTGGAAGCACGAGGTATACGATCGCTAAGGTTAAGAAACAATGCTATTACTATGGCTTAATAATGATTATATTCAAGTTGTTATTGATATGTTCCAAAATTATTCGAAGGCAAAATCTGACGCTGATTTAATTTGACTTTGGCAATGACATAGTAACAATAGCCTACTTATCACGACTATATCATAGCCCGGATTAGGCTACACCGCTCAAATGCTCTGATATCAGATCAATCTTCAGTAGATTTTGAAATATTCTACATAAAATTGTGGCACGTCAAAGGTCCACTAGCTGCAATATTAAAACCCGACAGTTTGACGATGTCATGATCAATGCTCCCTCTAATTGTTGACGCATCTGCCCAGACTCACCAACTCACTGCACAGACCCTTGGACAACAGTGCGTATCGACTAAAAAAAAGGTCATCACTTCGGATTTTTTGTGCGCAGCAANTTAGACTTTCTGTGCGCAGAGACCTTGTCNGCACTGCGCAATTGCGCACGTGCGTANCTTAGAGGGAACATTGGTCATGATGCATCCTCTCGCATGATGTCTANAACTCATTATTTGAACAAATAATGGCCGACATGNAATCAATNTTATTCAAATATTTGAAANTATGATTTTTTCCGTGTCAAGCGTGAATAGTACAATAGTAAATTACATANTCATGATGTTTCTGGAATGCCTGTCTTCAAGTTCCNGTCAAATAAGGCTTATATGCTTGGAAATTCTGCGTTGAATATCCCTATTATTNGTGGNGCGGCCCGCGGCGTCATCAAAACTAAGAAATTGGCCCGCNAGCACATTTGAGTTTGAGACCTCTGNTNTAGACTGACATNTACNTATCAGTGTCAATATGATGATGAGAGCTAATCAGGTAAATTTGCATTAAATCTATCATTTAGCAAGACATATGATTACGGATATGTTGCGGTAGCGCAGTGGTTTCCAACCTTTCTTCCTTCATTCCTCTTCTGATTTTTGTCGGGTCTTTAATTCCCACAACCTAAAACTCCTCTATCCAATCCTTAAAACTGCTCCCTCCAATAAAATTTGGTAAGACCTTGTTTCGTAAGGACGTTAAAACCAAGGCTTGATTGTGACGACACAAGTAAAGAAAACCAATGATCATGGCAATGCCTCATAATTTTTGTGAACAAACGTGAATCCGAGGTACGGTAGAGTTAACTATGGTCGTAATTTCTTTTCACTTCAATTGTGGTATTATACCACCTTATATGTTTATATATTGTATTAGTAAGGGAAACTTATGAAAATCTGTGAACTATATTGTTACCAATAAATTTCTTCACCCATATGTTTGTTAAGGTGTGTACTAACATGTGTTAAAATGTTGAAGTTCAACTCTTGTGGGAAACCCCCCCAAGCTGTTAAATTTGACGAATTAAAAATAAATAAATAAAATTAAAAAAAAATCTTTATCGCCCATAAGTAGCTAAAGACGGGTTTATTAATAGTTTTCCATGTTTCTCAATTGATTGTTAACACTTATATTTCATTACCGGCACTGCTTTGTGAAAAACGCCACATCCACTTCCCTCTTCATGCGCAAAATAGTCTTTATTTCACATAGGTATGTCCAGTGTTCACAGAAGAGGTAGCTTGTTTCTCATGCACAATATCAGACATTTCAACAGGCCATGTCTATGCTTTCTTCAGACTCAACATCGTCGGGACTGCAATTTTTGCATTATAAGGCCTTTATATACTCCACAGGCCTAAATACACGTGACCTGATTCTTCTTGCAGTTGTATATTCGGTCGTTGCAATCTTTATGACAACTACAGCTTGTGAACTGCAATAGCTCATCAGGAGCCAACGGCTTCAGTGTTGGAACTGGCTCATATCCATGCACGCCTATTGTCCATCCGTAATCACTGGGGTTCGGAGTCATGTTCTGTAAAAGAATCCAATCCCGGGTCTGCAGATAGGCTACTCGTGGAGTTGACGTTGTGCAGCTGCACCCTCTTTTACAGGTAGTGTATATGGTTTGATCATTTCTGCCGCTGTCTTGTTTGAGAACATGTTGTATCTTTCGGTGAACTGTTGTAACCGTCAATGACCACAATGATATTCTGAAAGCAACGGCCCAGGTACTGCACGTAGCTTGGGTAGGCTAATTGTTGGCAATACCCTGTGATGTCTGACGTTGTTCCCACTTCACCATGTACAGAAGCCATCCATCACCAATTATGAGGGTACAGGATGGTTGGTTAGTCAAGTCAAGTGGGTCAGTTAAGGCCTACAGGGTTGTATTCGAAAATTCGACTTTGGTAGCCTTGTTCATACTGTAAGCTTGTCGCAATATCCATATCCCGCTGGGTGAAAAACTGAAAATGATCAGTCGGTTGAACAACTTCAATGAGTCAATGTAAATGTTCATCTCGTAAACCTTAGAACATGTTCTTTGCGATGACAGGGCTTTCACCTTTGAAATTACAACCATGGTCGACGTCACTGATTTTCTATCCAGGTTGATCTGCATGGCCAATAGCCCTCCTAACTTCAGCTGCTCCCTCAGTATTTCGAATTCAATGGCCCCTGCATCTCGCTTCGTCTGTGTCTTGGTAAGGTCTCTGTGAATGGGTAAATGTCTACTGACGTCCTCCTCCATTCGCCGGTTGACATCTGACAGATGACTGAGAGTGATCACCCAACATCTGTGGCCAGAAAAGCTGTTGCTCATTCTTCTTCTGCTCGGTTCACCAACGTGGTTTCCCGTGGGCGGCAGACGTTCTAATGCAGTGGTTCTCAAACTGGCGGTGGGGGTCGTGGAAGCATCTGAGGTGAGGCTCGAAGCCGCCTGAGAGTAATGGTTTTCTTGAACTCAGAATGGGTTTAATTTGAGCTGAAACTTCCAAGTTTCAACAATGGCAAGAACCCTAATTGTGCCTATATCTCGATTTGAAATGTCATAATTCCGCCGTACCATCCACACACGGATGCTAGATTTTGAGTGATACCGAACCTTGCACTAATAAGAAGATCTCCCTGAATGACGTGTAACTGGTAAATGCGTGTAGGCAGGGTTGTAACCGAGTCACAAGTCAATCTCCCGTTTATAGTTTTGACTCGAGTCAAGCCGAGTCATTTTCAATTCACCACCGAGTCAAGTCCGAGTCCAAGTCATCGAGCAGAAGGTCGAGTCCGAGTCATGGTATTATGACACGAGTACGAGTTCAAGGCATTGTGTGGACTGTTCGGTTTCCAGTTAAAGTCTTGTTAAACCCACTTTTATAACTCTGCTTGGTGATATCGAATGGTTCGCACTTGTAATATACTAATCTTCCTCTCTTTTATCAGTTTTTGGTTCATTTTCAAGTATCAGTACCCATAGACGAAATCCCAATAGTGTAGCTACTTTACTATTCCTCGAAATTACAATGAAATGTCGGTCTTGGCCGTCTGAGTCTCGAGTCAAATGATTTGGTTCGAGTCATGCGCTATGACTCGAGTCCAAGTTGAGTCAATACCTAGATCAACTCGAATCGAGTCATTTTCGTATTTTCAGAAAATGACTCGAGTCATTACAACCCTGCGTGGAGCTGGCATTGGTCTATGATTTAGGTTGTGGTCAGGTCCGTCCGAGCTAAGCTCAAGTGCAATAGAATGGGTTAGGTACCAAAATTGTTAAAATATCTATGTGCTACATGTTATCATTGCACATGGCTTTGTTTAATAAATTATTCAAAGTATTCAACTGGAACTCCATATTTGAAAAGTGTCTGAACAGTGAACAGTCATATTACCTCCCGCGCCACCAAACAATGCATTGGGATTGCAAATATACAGGTTGCTCTTTTAAATATTTTTTTGATGCGACGATAAGAGGGGGACGAAATTTTTTACTATCATCAAGGGGCGTGTCGCAAAAAGTTTGAGAACCACTGATGATGGCCTGCAGGTGTGAAGCATCTTGGTAACATTGCAGGACAGATTTCCATTGTGATCTGTGAGTCACTCGGTTCTGATAAAAAACCTTGGGCATATCTACCATGTGGTGGTACTCCATCCAGAGTGCAGGTTATCTTCCTCTTTTTGCGAATCGATTGAACATTTCTTCAAACCTTTGCTCAAATACTCGCACTACAGGGTCAGAGTGTCTTGCTACCATTTTCCCGTCAGCCACCTTTTCCACAAAGGACTTCACTTCGCCAGCACGCTTATCCTCAGTTAACGCAATTTCCATGTTATGATGATAGATAGCTGCATCGATGAGGAGGTGAGCACGGATTGCCTTGTCAAAACATCCTCCATCCATGATGTTGCTGGTTGTTGTGCTTCCAGCATAGATCAACTGGATCGCATCTAGTAGCCGAGAATATTCCATGTTGTTACCAATTGATCCAAGATAACATTTCAATAAGTGAACACCACCCAACCTCGGAATGACTGGTAAATTTGTCTGCTTCGTTATATCTATAGCCTTCTGTCGAATCGAACGATCGACGGTCACTATAGCGACCCCAGCGCAATGTGTGCACTCTTTAAGAGTGGTGAATAAGGTTTTGAAGTCATCGGGGTCTCCTTCAATAACTGGAAGGGACTCGATCTGTGTTCGCTGTTTTGCATTATTAGCATTGATTCTCTTCATCCAGCCATTCCAGTTGGAATGTTGAAACTCAGGATCGTTGGCTTTAAATACCCAAACCGCTGCTCATAGTGTGTTACGTGGATAGATGAGAGGCTGATCCATGAACCATAGAGCATTAATTATGGTGAAACAGCGACGATCCATTCAGCAGAGATGAGCATGGATTAGGATTAGGTTTTGAAAAAACAGGATTTGTGA
>ATSW01003643.1:0-10389 GCA_000444245.1 Botryllus schlosseri
CAGACCTAGTGGGCATCGTGCATATACACTACAATAGGTCATGNNTTGGCAGTCTCNGAATATATGGTTACTCAGTTGTTTGATGGTAATCTTGCAATATATTGCCCAGACGATTTGGCCGTTAAGCATGACAAACATAGTTTGACTGTTAACGTACTTTTTTGTGGCCAGTGGGTCAATTTCACCAATTACGCAGTAAACACGGCCCCTTGGCTGTAAGGGTGTGAAGTACTTTGCATATCATAGCGCAGACCGCGTTGCTGATCACAGATTAGGATTGGATTATGAACTTTTTAATTAACGCTGATTTGGAGCCGCAGTCAAATATTACAGTGTTGCGTTGGGAAGAAGTTCACGTGTTAGTCATTCGTGTCTTGTGTCTTTTTAGTAGATTTGATTTCTACTGCATGTCGCCGGTAAACGGTGAACGGTAAAATCGTTGCCCCATTTTGATGGTTCGGCTCTGACCTGGATTTTTCAGCTCTCTGCTTATCTAAACTCGGACTGTGGTCGATAGTGGCCAATGTCTAAACNAATCTGGACTTGAATGATTTGTTGATCTGTTCGTAACTGACGCCAAGTCCGGCGGTGACGTAAAGGCTAAATCAGTGGGTTCTCAGCCCTTTCTTGGGCGTGGCCCATTTTCCGGTCTCAAAATGTGCTGCGGCCCACCTCTTATCTTGGAGTCATAATCCTGTTCGAAGCGTGGTAATCGACTGCGCCGATATGCCTATTTCTCTAAAATTTGCCCATTTTTCTCATAATTTGCTGATGATATTTAACTGCAGACCATTCGGCCCATGAAATCGCGCGAGGCGTAACGAAAATTTCGAAGTCGAATAAATATCCTCCAACAAACGACCAACCAACCAAATAATCTTGGGCCCCTTCGAGCTTCCGCAATTGGGGGTTTGGGTGCAGCAGTCAAGGCCCTGGTAGATCATAGGCTAAAACTCATCGTCCGCTGCTCCATTCGTGACGCGAAACACAATGATCAAATCCACGCATCCACTGTGTCATTGGGATTTTAGTTCCACTATTGTGGGGAATAATATATTCATTCTGGGTCAGCTTCAAACAATTCATTGGTGAATTGGGTACTACAGAGAAGTGGAGAAAGATTTTTTGTATGCATGCTGTACAATTCACATTGTATGTCTTGTACCAAACCAACTGAAGTTGCGATGTCAGAATATTCAATCCAATGATACAATCAATTCATTTTCACATTATGTACGATGATTTCCAGGGCGGACATTTTAAACCGACTCCAAAGATTAATGTGCTCCGCTAAATCCTCAATCCATTACGATTCGTTGCGGTGGTGCAGTATACCTCCACCCAAAGTTGCTAATAATTTGCAGTTATAGCTATTTTTATCTTACAGTAATACGACTTGCCTGAGCACAGTAAATCTATGTATCAATTACACTTCATTCCGAGTTTATTGCACACCCCTTACAACGGCATACGACGTATGACCCCGCCGGAATACTTGGTTACTTCAGCATTACCTTCCAGTTATTATATACTCGAAATTATTTTAGTTGCTGTTAGCCGTAGGTTGTCATAGCCAGTGGAAAAAGCCGCCGTTTCTCCCTCCCGTTTTCGACTTGGACATGCTACTATGTCTCATCAGAGTCGGATGGAAAGCTGTACGTAGCCTACCTATAATAAGAAAATATGAAATTATGAATATATTTTTAGCGATTAACATAACAAATATAACTAAACCTACGTTAATTCAAAAATTTTCAAAATAGCTTTGTGGCCCACGTCGAATGCTCTTGTGGCCCACTAGTGGGCCATGGCCCACCCTTTGAGAAGCCCTGGGCTAAATTGACCAACATCAAATACTGCATGTTTAATCAGAGACGGCAAAAGTCAGTGTTTTGTTTTCAACACCTTCGAGCAGAGTCGAAAGTATTCCAAATTCGGCGCCACTTGCGTTGGCTGCCCTGGAGCACGCTAGCAAAGTAGACGTAATTTGGCTAGCCGTCTCGGATACAAGTGCTCGAATCTATTCCCCGTTGGTAGCATGCATGTTGACCTTTTGCAGCGTCAAGCTCGGGAAGGAGTTGGAGGGCTCGAGAAGCTCGTTCATACAAGAGCTGGAGCGTCTGATGAAAAAGCATCAGCAGGAACTGGAGAAGGAGACGAAACAGCAGCAGGGCGACGACCGCAAGTATCAGAAGCACATCGAGCAGATGCAAGACCAGGAGGTCAAGGTCTTCCTGCAGCAGCAAAAGCGAGAATATAAGGAGAAGAAGGAACACCTCAAAGAGGTATTAGCGAAACACACGTTCGTATTGTCTAGTTCACGGGTGTTCAATCTTTTTGCTGTTCACGGGCGCGTTTCGATTACATTTATAGCGTACGGCTGCATTCCAGCTGACAGTCGCACAGCGAACAGACCATTGTGGTGCTCTGTGCCAGCACTGTTTTCTTGTGAAATACCTGGGCATAAAATTTTGTAATTGTAGAAGCAGGGCTTACTACATACTGTTCTGAAAAGTTATTGGGATTTGTGTTCTAGTCACGCAAAAAGTTTTTCAACTTCATGAATGAATTTCGTCGATAATATTGGTTGTTGCTCAATGCACATATTACTGCCAAGTATTTATTGTTTCTCAGCCCGTATTAACAAATTTTTGGTAGAGCTGATGGAGGGGATGTCTTCGAAAATTTGGGGCGTGACAGTAATGATGCTTCGGGTTATTATTAATCACTTAGTTGCGTCTCATCTATTCTTGACCTTCCATCAGGATTGTGGGTGTGCTCACAATAGGTATTGGAATCGCTCAAAAGTACCAGAAAAACCTTCATTCGTGAGACGCACACGATAAGAAATCGGTGTTTCTTTATGTGGCTCATCATTTTCCTGTGCAGTTCGCATAATACAGTGAGGCTGAGATTGCAATGATGCTACTACGCTAAAAACGAAAATCCATGTTTCCCTGAATCGCGCTGCGTGCGAATAAAATTAAGAAGTCAAAATCTCAATCAAAACCTCTCCAAAATACGGAATCCAATTTGTTAATTCAAATCGGATGTTGACGGCCGCTAACACACCCTATGTTGTGGTCTAATTCATTCTACTTCAAGCTGTCTTTCATGGGTATACGTGCAGAGCCTTTAGAATTCAAAATGTAGAAAGGATTTTGCCACTATCGCATCATCACAAGTAAGCAGCGTTGTCGTGGTGTACAGCGAACGCGGGAAGATATGCTATTGTAGAACACTGTAAACCAACACGGCAATGGAACACTTCCCACGTTCACTCATTGTATATGAATCAAATGCATCTTTACTTGTTACTGCGCCGTCAAAAAGAGAATTCTTTCTGTATTTCGAGTAATTTCAAAATGGATCAATTCATTGCGCTTACACCGATTAGAATATTTAGATCAACTTTTAGCCGTTTCCGTGTTTGACAGGACTCGGTCCAGATCCAAGGCAACAAGGAGATGCGCGACGAATGGCTCACGAGACAGATCCAAGCTCTCGTCGCCATGCATTCGCAAGCCGAGGGCCAGCTCCGCGAGAGATATGGCCAGACCCTTGAGTTGGAGGTCCGAAAATACCGACGGAAGGCCTTGCTGTCTCGTCACAACCTGGAACAGGACCTGCTGAGAGAGGTGACCGACTGGCGACCAAGTGAATTTGGCAATCCGTTCGATATTGTTGTCACGTAACAGTTGAGCTTGTCGGCTGGTTATGTGTGTGCTCTGTGTAAACAATTTCTATCCTCGGTGGATGATGTAACTTGACAAATTATTTTTCGATCTATGACACATTGTTCTCTAGTACCATATATTTATAGATGCACCACTTCTCTAGTCGCTGTCTAAATAGGCTCAGCGGTCCCGTGAGGCCGTCACGGGTGTATTTATAGTGGCATTAATTCTTTGGTCAGTTGACTCCACCATTAAGTCATTTTTTAGATGTCTGGGATTGGTGAGCAACTTGAATTAATGTAATGTTAATGATGGGTTTTGTCATTATCGCAAACTCAAGTCCCTAATGAATTCGTACGATTGCTCTCTGCTAGGACATGGCTGTGCGCTGTGGCTGCGTGGGGTGACTGTCGTTCTTGTGCCTGCCTTTGCCGTGACACTGCCTATTTGGTTATGAATACATTGTAGATATTTCGAATGTAGCTTGCCCCACAGGACGGATGCGGTGGGACTCCAGCTGTATTTTTCAACTCGGTGCATTGTTTGCCTAGTACGGTTGCCGCAAATAGGCTCGGCGGTCCCACGAGAGGTGTATTTATAGTCACTTCAATTCTCTAGTCGGTTGTCTCGGGTAGTTACGTCATGCTTTAGGTGTCCGGGATCGGTGAGCGACTGGGGTTGATGTGCGGTTGATGACGCTTTTTGTCATAGTATCATGCTTATGCCGCTTGTTGATTGATAGGTATGCGTAAAATAATTTGTGTGGAATGCTCTCTACTTGGGCATGACTGTGCGGTGACCAGAATCAAGACATCAATGCTGTTCGTGTGTTTGACTTGGGTGTCACTGCCTAATTCAAATGAAGCTTCTTGTCTGATATCATTAGTTTTTTGCAGTTCCTGCGCCCTTTTTCCCAAATTATTGATATTTGTAGTCTCGGTATGTTCTGATTTTCGACACTGCAAAGCAGATCAAAAGTTTAATCTGTTACATTTCACTCATGGGCACGTTTGACAATCAATGAGGACGTGACCCATGATGAACTTGGCTGTCCGAATACAAGTTTGGGTTTTGTCATGCCACCAAATTCAAATCTTCCCATCAATTGGTATCATCGATTTAAAAATTTGAGTCTTCAGGAAATATTTGACCAAATCTACTTGAACCCTTGGAACTCTTGCGTTACTGTGGCAGATACAACTCTCATAAAACAGTACGATTCTTGAAAACAACCTTTTGAATGTCCGTGTTTGATGTAACAACTTCTTCATATTATTCGCGGCATCATGGCTGTCACGTAACTTTAAGTAATTCATCATTGTTGTCACACACACACCATAGCATTTACTACTGGAATACATACTTTAAATGACTGCACCCGGATACCAACCAAATGATCTACTTTCCTTCATTAACGCTGTCTGATTATTTCACTACAGGAGTTGAATCTCAAGCAGCAGCACAAGGATAAGGAACACGAGATGTTGCTACGACAACACGACGCCACGCAGGCCCTCGAATACAAGCACCTGCACGCTATCCATGCGCAAAGAATCGACCACCTCAAGTAACGTTTGCGATCTTTCCCCCATGAATATCCGCGTCTTCACACTGTGATGTCTCAGATCGCAGCATCAGACGGAGCTCTCGAATCAAATGGAATATTCGTCTCGGCGCGAATCCGAATTGAAACGCAAACACATGGCGGCGATACGGCAGCAACCGAAGAGTCTGAAAGTTAGTGAGCTAATTTTTGAAGTACTTGGCATGAGCGATAAATTGTAGTGTGGGCAGACAACTCTACCGATTTTATGCTCGTGTCATATTTACCCGAATGTAGATCAAGGTCTCTTTTCAATATGGCCCGCAACCAAAGATGGTCAAAGTAATCAGCGCTCTATCAAGTAGCGGGAGAAGAAATATGGTAAATTTTGACTGAATTAGAAGCAGATGTGGAAATTTCAAACAAATGTAGAAACTGCTGGCAGCTCTCGACTAACACAAAGTGACTAGGCCGATGGTTCCCAACCTTTTTGTCTTCATTCCCCACTTCAGATTTATCCCGAGTCTTGATTCCCTACTACCCAAAACTCCTATATACCCTTTCAAATAGGGTTACCATATTTTGAGATCCTAAAAAGGGGACAATTTTTATAAATTCTGAAAGCTCCAAGAAAACTGGTGATTTTGAAATTTTTTTGACCGATAGTATTGTGTTGACTAAAAAAAACTCCCGATTTTTTAAGAAACTCTGATGTTCGCCGCGTCGGAGTCTAATTTTTCGTGACATTTAAAATCCTTTTCAGAGAAAAAGACTGCGAATTCCCAAAAAAGAGGACATGTAGGCGTCCTCCGAGGACACTTTCAATTTATAGTTTCCGACACATACATTCAAAAGCAGTTAACTGGTAACGGCAACCGCACATGCGTCTCCGTAAATATGCAGACTATCCTGTATATAATGTTCAACAATTGCGTCTATTCTCCACCAGAAACCATTGAATTCTTCACCTGTGGACTAGGCCTGATTACACTACAAATAGAGAGAACCTTCAAAAAATCTATTTTCTGACTGCAACAGGTATTAAGCGCCGAGTCAAGAGTACCATTCATAATGACATGACGTATAGTGTGAGTGAAATTGAAAGTTAAAATATGTACCCTTTTTCAAATCAATATTTTCATAATTCCTGATCATGCCTTTGACTTGAATGCTTCATTGCGATGTCGCTACACCGAAAGGTCATTACTGTGAACAGGCGCGTAGCCAGCCGGAAAATAAGGGGGGGTTTGAAATGAAAGGAGGGGATTTCGATATTTTTGGAATTTAGTAATATAGCATCAATTCATTAGGGTTAAGTACATGCGTAGATAACGATTATACAACATCCTCGTGTTGACGATTACACGCGTATGATAAGCTTGTCGACGAGTCCGGAAGTGCTGTTAATTAGCGACTCCCTGATCTGTCGTGAATAATTAAATACTCGCGCTTATCAACGCGTCGAACAATTGAATACGAGCGCTAATCAATGCAGCTTACGTCTTAAATAGCCTCGGCGACGATTTGCGCAAGTCAAAATGTACGAGTTTTTATGGAATATGTGCTATAATGACGCCGATTTCAGGTGGTTCAAACCTTACCTCTTTTATAACTCGAGCCTTGACACACAGCTTCTGATGGTTATGTTCAAGTATTAGCGGAGATCAATTACGCATGTACGCACGCGTCGCACATGTTTGCGAACATTCGGTGTCATTCAGTTTCGCGATGTCACTCTTTAATCACAATCGCTAATCAGCATATACTTAACGGCATTTTATCCAAGCTATCAGGAAATAGGAGCCAAAGCATGGTAGGCCCGAGACTCGCTAGTTAGGCTAGCCATATTTTTCGTACTAGGCTATTGCAAATGCGATTGTGTAGGCCAGCGATGATATCGTGCGCACCAACCCAATGCAGATGCGATTGTGTAGGCTAGCGATGATATCGTGCGCACCGGGCCTATTGCAGATGCTATTCTTCAAGCTAGGCTTGTTGGAGACGCGATAAATCAGGCTAACAACGATTGCCGAGCGCGCAGAAATGAATGACCTAATTTCGCAATCATCTCAGCGGGAGATCGTGACACGCCTTTCGTTAATTGGCTGCGCGCAACACTGATAATACGACTTATGGAATTGCAACCGAGTATTAGTGTGTGAACGGTCATTTGAAAAGGACGGGGTTTCGCGTTAAAGGAGGGGGTTTCGCGATTCTAAAGAAGGAGGCTTCGACCCCCGAAACCCCCCCTGGCTACGCGCCTGACTGTGAACATGTGTACCTGCATGCTATACGTTTTTGATATTGTGATAAAGTCGATCGAGGTTCCAGGTCTACCGCGGTAGAAAAAGGTCACAGTCATACCCATGTCGCAGAGCAGTTATACAGAAGTGTGGCCGACACTTGTGGTGTTCTCGGCAATATGAACGTCAGTACGATTGCTTCAACAGTATCAAGAAACATCAACCCGATCGTGATCGATCCTTAACTTTGTTCAGGTGAAAGAGAGCCAGATCAAGAAACAGTTCCACGAAACCATTAAAATCCAAGACCGCCAGTACAAGGCGTGGCGGAATCACCTGATGGACAGCGTGCCGAAAAAAGAGCAGAAGGAGGTCTTGAAGAGAATGAAAGAGGAGAGAACGAGGAAACTGGCGCTGCTAGGCGAGCAATACGAACGTTCCATCGCCGATCTCAACCAGAAGCAATCGGTGAGAGCTGTTTGTTTTTCGGCGCCAAATTCGTTTTATCAACTCCGTTTCTCGCAGGTGAAATTGTCCGACGGTCAAGAGAAGGAACGCAATCAACTCCAGATGCAGCTGCAACAGGAACTGGAACTGCTGACCGCGTATCAGAGCAAAGTTAAGAAAGTGATGGAGCATCAGATCAAAAGGAACTGAAAGACTTGGAACAAAAGGTTTCGCTGCGACGGGCGATGCTGGAACAAAAGGTAGTCGGTGTTGGTTTTTGATTGTTATAGTGTGATTTGCGTGCTTGTACTCCTCGTTTAAGTGGATATGCTTTTACACTGCTTTCACTTAGAACTACCTCACAATTTTTGAAGCAAACTTACGTTTTTGGACTTCGGACATTGTAAAGTAAAAAGTAGTTTTGGGGTATATTAGCATTACTTTTACTGAACCCATTTACATTGTTAGTAGTCCTTTTTGTGCAGGCCGCGATGATATTGAAACTAGCCACCTTAATTGACTATCCCAAGTATACAATGTCAGTTGCCACAACCAAACCTATATTTTGAAATTATTTACTTGAATACCATTTAGAACTTGCTCTGTGTACTTCTACTTGAAGTAGATTTGGCGCGTCTTGGAAACCGCTCTTTTTACACGAGTTCCAATTTCGACTACTTTGATCAATTCTGATTAGCAGTGTACTCGAAGATAGTGGTAATCTACCTATTGGATACGGCCTGCAAGTTCGGATTGGTACCGAATGGACTGTGATCAATGCCAATCTGCTTTGCCGTAGTCACTTCCAGATCGAATCTGGTCGTTAAATTGTTTGTTCGAATTGCATGATTTCTACTGAATGTGAGACGCCACACACCGGTTATTATTACGACACTCTTAGTCCTGTTTCTGAATTGAACCCCTTTTTTTTGTGTTAGTCTTTTTTGGTTGCTTGGTTGGATGAAGCAGTGGTTCTCTTTATGGTCGTGACCCAATTTCCTGTTTTGAAATGTTCCGCAGCCCACCTCTAATTAATAAGAAAGGATCAGTACCTTCTCCCACACCTACTCAACTCAAGGCCTATTTCGGAAGTCGATCACTAAGCAGTACCTTCACGATCCCCAGGTTTAAAGCCACTGGAATGAGAAGATTAAATGTGTGTTTTTTCGTGACACTTCTGCTTTCTGGTGACGGTTTTAGCTTTTGGGGAATCTCCGTCCTCCAATACATTCTTGCGCTAATTGTTTACCGTGTACACATCGACTGTGTTCTGTTGTTTCAAGTCACACTCGCATCAATGCCAATATTGTCATAATGTCGCGTAATAATTTGTTACTATTCTTGGACAAAGTTTGGTTTTCAATGCTGCATCATTCCCCAGCCCATGTGTCTGCAAAGCGTCGGTTTTCTGCATCTCTAGTCTGTGGGCTGTAGTAGATGCGCAGAGCATCGTTTCACTCTGGGCCTTTGACTTATTCTTTGTTCGATTCCTGAAAACGCCACCTGGAAATAATCGTTGTCGGCACTGAGCATGCTGAATTTTTGCCCTTCTTGTAAAAGCAGCTGACTACGTGACTCTCAATAATTTGCAGTAGCTGTTTTTGGTGAAGATTTCAGGCCTGTCAGTTGCTGCCGCTATTTTTTATTGCTGTCGGAGATTTCACTAATCGAGCCTGCCTCTCTTGTCTGAACTTTTGAAGAGCCGTGCAAGCCCGACAGGCTAGACCAGTGGTTCTCGACCTTTTTAAACCTCGTGACACCCTATCAGAGGAATAAATAGTTGACACGGTTTAACAGTTTTGTAGGAAGAACCACCTACTTTTTGCACGTGGAATTTGAAACGTAGAAAGTACTTTTGGGATATGTTTGCATAAGTTTTAAGAGTAAAGTTGTCACTAGAGCCATGTGAAATAGCTCCCATATATCACGGTTACCGAAGACATGTTTTTTTATATATTTGTAACGATATTTTCGAAGATTGCACCTATTTATTGTGCTATTAGTCATATGGCGAAGATACATCTCGCGATTCAAAAGCAGCCACCTTCGATTCATAGCCAAAAGTATGTTGTATGCTGACCCGTGACCACCTTCACCTATTCGCGTGCGCTTGACTGCTCTGGTGCTAACGCTTGTGATTTGTTCGTAGATGGAAGAGGACAGTGTGAATCTACAAAACGAACGCCGCGACCGCATCCGAAACCTGCTGGAGCAGCAGGGTAAGGAAATCGAAAACTTTGACGCCGAGAGCCTCCGGATGGGCTTCTCGACCGTCGTCATCACCAACTATGGCGACCAAGTGTTCGTAGACCCGCACGTCAAAGCGGACCACCCCAACCCAGGACACATGCACCCGTCCGCGTCCACCTCGGCGCTAGGCGGTCCACCAGGTCACCATGCACCCGGACACAACATGCCCCGGAGTACAAGCGGGAGCAGCATCAGAACTGGAGGCGCGGCGGGGCAGTCGGCTAATGCC
>KE605277.1:0-10458 GCA_000444245.1 Botryllus schlosseri
GGGGGGGGGGGGGGGGGGGGGACATCGAACCACTTGATTAAGAGCGATCACTCTGCCGTGGCAAACCCGTTCTTTTTCTCTTGTATAAGTATGTATGTTGGTTACGCATCTACACTGTAGCATCTGGGAAAGGTATTCCGCTAGTTATACTTTTCAGCAGCAGTGGTCAAATTCAGCAAGTATTATTATTCTATTGAATCCTAAATCATCGTCACAATCAATACTGAAGTCACATTCGATTTATATCGTCCGTATATTGCCCGACTTCTTGTCTTTCCCAAACCGTTGAGTACTAGCAAATAGCAATACGCAAAGACTATCCACTCGACAGCTTCGCAATTAGAGTTGCCGGAGACGAAGGGACGTAAACGCGTATGTAGTTGAACTGTAATGCGGCTGCTCGATAATGTCATCAACATATAGTTAGTCTTGCTTGATAATGATATTCACACGTCTGGGTCGGCTTCTCTGACGTGCGTTCACCTCATTGACTTTAGAATATTCGTTGGCGGTAATAAATCAATATTAATTAATAGTTGGATAGCACAGTTTCATGGGATTCGCGTTAGTTATATAGAGCACAGCGGACCAAGGAATAAAATGCAAGGCGGTTGGGGTAATTTGAAAACAAATTGGTACATGAAGTAGATATGGCATGGTTCTATATGGCATGGCATACACATATATAAGCAAAAAGTTACTGCCAATATAGCGACAGCATAGTGTTGAATACGCAGTAAGTAATTTCGCATGATCATTCAATTTTCGCAACCGGTTAGTGCTTAGTAATCATACTTTATAACAATTTGACTGTATTACTGAAATTTTAAAAATTTACTTCAATCTCGCCATTTTCCTTAGGGGGCAGGCTGCTCCCCGGATTATGCGTGTATTCACCAGTTTTACTGTGAATAAAGAATAAAATAATAATTAGGATGCCAAAGGGTAATAACCGATGTCTACCAATTTTGTGCACCTGTTTCTTTTACAGCGCCTAGCCTAGCGCAATTCATAATGAAAGAAATTGAATATCGTGCTATATTGATCTAGTGAATTAGGCGCACTTCATGCGCATAATATCATCCGTGCATTTCTTTCATCCAGGTAAAAAGTATTGCTGGTTTCCCAATAAGGAAAATTGCTACGTGANGTGNANAGGTGATCTCTATAGACGGCGGNAAAGCCAAAATNAAGTCTCTTGATGAGGGNAAGGTATGAAATGNCNNCNAAGNTCCCTCGTGNTTNCTCGAATATNNAATTNATTATCAGGAAACTACTGTGCCCGAGGATGATCTCCAATTGATGAATCCTCCGAGGTACAAGAAATGCGAGGATATGGTGAACATGACGCATCTCAACGAAGCGAGTGTTCTCAACAATCTCAAGGAGAGATACGAGTGCTTCATGATTTATGTAAGTTCTGAACTTGAGACATGGACATGTCAGTTCAGAGGAACTTCGGGATCTGTGACAGTAGATACAGCACTATGCCCTTCAAAATATTTATGTGGCGACAACAGTCATGTTCTTATCGCTANATTTCGTAGATCTCAAACACACCGTCATAATAATAGACGAAAAATCGAATCTAGATTTGGATTGAAATCAGCTAAATNTATATANTNATATAAATTAGGGCNACCATATTTTAAAATCCGAAAAGAGAACACTTTTCAAAAATTCTGAAAGCTCTAGTACCCGAAAAAAACTGGTGATTTTGTAAATTTNCAATTAATAGCAAGGTGTTAACTAAAAAAANGTCATCGCTTTGACTCGACTCTCGAATTACACGTTTTTTACGATTCTTCTGTGATGTTGACTAAAATGAAGGTCATCTTTCNCGTCTCTACGCCCGAAATACCCGTCGCGCTGTATTTTTCGTTNATTGTCTTGCAAGCTCTGGCGTTCGCTGCGTCGGAGTCGAGTTTTTGATCGCATTTTAATACCTCCGAGGACACTTTCGATTTAGTTAACAAAGAAGACAAATCATCTTAAAAGAGGACATATGGTAACCCTGAAATAAATATTATCTTCATACTGAATTTCCCGGCATGACATAAAGAAAAATTGACTCTGGGGCATTATTTCGCGGTCAAGCTCATCCTTAAATTCAATCTAATGGTAACATTACTGGAAATCAATTATGGGCGATGGCACGGGAAATTATCAGTCTAATCACGTCATTACTAGTCACTCATTATTGGGGCCGTGTACAAGGATTCGAGCATTCGAATCTTACTCTACTATTAATTTTATTAACGATTCGAGCCCAGTAGTGAAATATGATTTTTTCGAGTACGGAAATGATACGCTCCACATGCCACNAAGGGTTAATTCATCAACGGGAATTATACTTTCGCTAGTATGTCCGACTGTGGAAGCCTTGAGACCTTGATTGGTCGTATCTTAGAGTTACCGTAGTTTGAGATCCGGAAAGGCTGCAACAGTTACTGTAACGGACGAGAAAACGGGTGATTTTTATATTTATACAGCTAATTTCGTGGGGTTGACTAAAAAAAGGCCATATTGCAACTTGACTCCCGAAATATCCACCGCTAACTTGTGTTGTGCGAGTTGACTAAAATAAGTTCCACTATGCCTACATTTCGCATTATTCGTGGTCTTTTTGGACATTTTACGCTAAAAACGAGTACAAATTGACGAAAAGGCAGACATTTGGGCGAAGGGAAAGCATTTCTTGAAAAAGAAGGACGCGGGGTTACTCTATCGTATCTAGGATTGCTTTTAAAACAAAACTCAATTTAAAACAAACACGTTTCGCGAAAAAGGCTGTCGACCCTTGTCCTGACCTAAACGGACCAAGAATATCTGTAACCACGATTACATCGTTATGCAGCATTTTACTACCGACTGCCATCATCATCAAAACACCCATCCCGTACCAATGATCGATATCCAAGTGCTATACCGACCGGCGAACCGACNAAGATTTCGGTGGTTTCAAGCATTCCACATCGTATAAGTCGCCTAGATCGGGTGCATATTGTCCGCAGACTCATACGACATGTTATTTTTCCAAAATATTTACACAATTATGGCATAATTATACGACGTTCGACAAAAATGTTTCNTTAAAGACATTATTTTAAAACAATGTNTAAAACATGTTTTAAACAAANTGTTATAAAACACCATTTGATTTAAATACAACCCTTGTCGTATCATAGCATACGATGCATGTTTTACGAAGCTACAAAATACCTTTATGTGATGTACGACTAGCAATATATTGTATGTCAGTGGTTCTTAGATCTCAACCGCCGGTTCGCGAACCGGTGCCGGTACTTGGCAAGTTTCCTGCCGGTCCGCCAAATATATTCAAATTTCATATCTCATTTCNACAATGCAGAAAGTTGGACGCTTNTCCACAAATTGNGAAATATACATCAAATTTTAAATTGATTTTCAANTTTTGGGGCGTATTTCATGGTCTTCTTTAGGCGTACGTCACAATGGTGCAAGTGTTGNACGAAACTGTTGAGTGCAACTCGTTTCGGACAAGTTATATGCTAGAGCTAGAGATACGGAGACTTTTGAACAACTCCCTTAAATTCCTATAGTGAATCAAGCACCACTTGGCAGTATAATAGAGGCTTTTTCACACAGCAAAGTCGCATTTCTTTCAAAGGATAGCGAACAATCGCTAACACGTTGGTGGTCTTCTATCACTCCGCGAGCTGCGCCTTTGCCTTCAATAGAATTACAGATAAATATCTAATATCAAAATGGCTGCACTAAAAGTTTCGTTGCGTAACGGTAACCGTTGCCGATTCCACTCAACAGACGTACTCTGGGCTTTTCTGCGTGACCGTAAATCCGTACAAGATGCTTCCCGTCTACAATTCCTACGTCATCGCCGCTTACAAAGGAAAGAGACGAACTGAGATGCCCCCTCACTTGTATTCGATTGCGGACAACGCTTACACGGAAATGTTGATGAGTATGACGTCACATTGCAANGTTGTGATACCAAACGTGATCGCTGTCTTTTTCATTCAGATAGGGAAAATCAGTCCATGTTGATTACGTNAGAAAATTAATTACGTATTCCCACCGCGCGTATATATAGCATGTACCGTTCCTTTGCAGTGGTGAATCTGGTGCTGGTAAAACTGTGAACACCAAAAAAGTCATCCAATACTTTGCGTTGGTCGCTGCTCAAGGCGGGGGTGGACAGAATGACGACAAAGGCACACTCGAAGACCAAATTGTGCAATGTAACCCTGCTATGGAAGCCTTTGGCAACGCNAANACTGCCAGNAACGACAATTCCTCTCGATTTGTAAGCTATATTTGATNCTTGCCNANCNNTNAAGTAGGCCTATCCTTCAAATGATACCATCCGTCCATTGTCTCACAGGGTAAATTTATTCGCATTCACTTCGGAAGCACCGGTAGCCTGGCGTCTGGAGATATCGAGCATTGTAAGGACGGTATCATCGTTACAATACATTGTATTGGATTGGAACGTTATCCATTTTAGATCTTCTCGAAAAGTCTCGTGTAATCTTTCAACAAGGCGGTGAACGAAACTATCACATCTTTTACCAACTCATTTCTGGATCCAAACCAGAACTTATAGGTATAAATGAGGCTATAGCCTAATCTCGTAGCAATCAACCAGCATGTGGTATTTTCCAGACCAGCTTCTCTTGACTAAGGATCCCTATGATTACAAATCAATTAGCCAGGGCGTCGTAACAGTGGACGGCTTGGATGATGGCGCGGAATTGATTCTGACGGACGTAATATATGCTTTGAATATCATTTAGGATTACTTTTCCATGACAAATTTGTTTGCTAGGATGCTTTCAAAATTCTTGGATTCACCCCTGAAGAAGTCAACGGAATCTACCGTATCATGGCTGGCATCATGCATCAGCAAAATATGAAGTTCAAAAACAAGCAGCGCGAAGAGCAAGCCGAGCCAGACGGAACTGAAGGTAGGACATCCGTATTAGTTGATTTACGGGTGTGGGAGTATCCATCAAAACTATAAATATTTGCTGCCGTATATAGATGCTGACAAGGTGTCGTACTTGCTGGGCTTGAACTCGGCTGACTTTCTGAAATATCTCTGCCACCCCCGCGTGAAAGTAGGAAATGAATACGTGACTAAAGGACAAACTGTCAACCAGGTACAAGCGACTTGTCGGTTTCGATTGACTGCTGTGACGTAAGCAAAGATTGATTTTGTATTAGGTGAGTTACGGAATGGGTGCTCTCAGCAAAGGCGTGTTCGAGAAACACTTCAACTGGCTAGTAAAAATCATCAATAATAGTCTCAGCACTAAATTGCCCAGAAGCTATTTCATCGGTGTTTTGGACATTGCTGGTTTCGAAATCTTTGACGTAAGTCCCTTACTAATTCGCATCGCTACAGGTATTTGACTCTAACATGCACATCGAAAATCTGCAGTTCAACAGCTTTGAACAACTTTGCATCAACTTCACGAATGAGAAGTTACAACAGTTTTTCAACCATCACATGTTTGTTTTGGAACAAGAGGAATACAAGAAGGAAGGGATTGATTGGGTCTTCATTGATTTCGGTATGGATTTAGCCGCATGTATCGAACTGATCGAAAAGGTACATTTTCGCAGTTTATATCAATATTACGATCTCAAAATTAAGCAAATTCCTATGCATTTTAAGCCGCTGGGTATCATGTCCATTCTCGAGGAAGAATGCATGTTTCCCAAAGCATCTGACAAGACTTTCTTGGACAAACTTTACCAAAATCATCTCGGAAAAACGAAATCGTTCGGAAAACCAGTGAAGAAGACGAAATTCGAGGCGCATTTCGAACTTCATCACTATGCTGGCTCGGTATGAATGTGATCCAACGACATATCATATGAAACACTATCCTGACTCTCGAATTTACAATATTGTACATTTTCTTAGGTGGGATACAGCATTACCGACTGGCTTGAGAAAAACAAGGAGCCGCTGAACAACAGCGTGGTTGAATTGTACAAAAAGTCATCTCTGAAATTGATGCAGACGATTTGGGAAGGATACGTAAGTGCCGACGATAATTCCGGTGGTGGTGGTAAAGGTGGGAAAAGGAAGAAGGGAGGTTCCTTCCAAACTGTATCATCAATGCATCGTGAGAGCTTGAACAAACTCATGACAAACTTGAGGTGAGTAGCACATATAAAAAGCCTATCTTTGCGAACCCGTCACCTCGCTGCATTCCAGGTCAACCGCCCCGCATTTCGTTCGCTGCATCGTTCCTAACGAAACTAAAACCCCCGGGTCCATGGATAATCATGTCGTTTTGCATCAATTGCGTTGCAATGGTGTCTTGGAAGGAATTCGTATCTGCCGAAAAGGTTTTCCCAACAGGCTGCCATACGGTGATTTCAAGCAACGATACCGCATCCTGAATCCTAATGCCGTCCCGGATGGTCAATTCTTGGACAGCAAGAAGGCNTCCGAAAAGGTTTTGACCTCCCTGGAAAATATCGACCATGAGAAATATAAGCTTGGACATACGAAGGTGCATTCCAATAACATCATTTATTTTTGATAAGCTATACTAATTNCTAATGTCATTCGCTCCGCAGGTATTCTTCCGCGCGGGTATGCTGGGAGTGTTGGAAGAACTGCGTGACAACAAACTATCCTCCATTTTCAAACTCATCCAAGCTCGAATGAGAGGACGAATCATGCGCGTTGAATACAACAAGCTCATCGAAAGGCGGTAAGTAAGGNANATCATAACAANCAACAACTACAACAAGAACAACAACAACNACANCATATTTTCAGTTATTTNGCTCCTATCCTCTTTANCCTCTGTTTTNTTGTAGGCTNCTTCCTATTTGATNGAAACAATGGTATATTAACCGTATGNTCTCTCTTGCTGTTNGAGATATTTCATAGAATGTTATTTCAATTCTTNGATAACNTGCTAATTAATGCCTTTTCTCTCACTTTTACAGAGCTGCTGTTAGAGTGCTACAGTCGAACCTGCGAGCCTTCTTNTCTGTACGTGATTGGGAATGGATGAAACTCATGTACAAGATTAAGCCGCTGCTTCAAACCGCTGAAGCCGCCAAAGAAATGGAACAACTTGAAGCTGAGAATGAGGAATTGAAAACCAATCTAGAGAAGGAGTCGAAACGCCGTAAGGAACTGGAGGAATCCCAAGTCACACTTGTTCAAGAGAAGAATGACTTACTTCTACAATTGCAATCGGTAAATAAGCAAGCGCTTACGACAGTTACCAAATCTTCCAAATTGCTCACCGACTATAGGCAAATGCATCAAAATTGTTATCTTTGGTGTCTTGACGCCATGCGTATTAGCTACGTGACAATGGAACATTGACGGCTCCATCCTGTCGATGCCCATTGCCANTNATACANTTCCNNGACTCTATCATGCANANTCCGCCAACTGATAAACTTAGTCAAACCATCAATTTCCATGCGATCACAAATCTATATTGTAATAGGAACAAGACAGAATTGATGACGCTGAAGACCGTTGCGATCAACTGATCCGTACCAAAGTGGAGTTAGATGGAAAGATCAAGGAAATCCAAGAGCGATTGGAAGATGAAGAAGAACTCAACAATGANTNNGTGTCGAAAAAACGGAAGTTGGAAGATGAATGCTCTGAACTCAAGAAAGACATNGACGACTTGGAGATTACTCTTGCTAAAGTAGAGAAAGAAAAGCACGCGACCGAGAACAAGGTAAAGCGACCCCATGCATATATCATAGGTTTGATTTTTATTGTAAAAAAAAATNAATGATTAGCATCAAGCTTGATTGTACCTTGAGANCTGTCCTTAAAATATTCTATNCCGCAGCTGAAAAATTTGCAAGAAGAAATTGCTTCNCAAGATGAACAAATTGCCAAGCTTCAGAAGGAAAAGAAAGCTTTGCAAGAAGCTCACCAACAGACTCTTGATGACTTACAAGGAGAGGAAGACAAAGTGAACAGTCTAACAAAGCAGAAGTCTAAACTAGAACAACAGGTTGACGACGTGAGTATTATCAGGTCCCTCAATGATAGTCAACAGCAAATTTGCAGAAAATACCCCTCTTTATACTTCATAGCTTGAAGCTTCCTTGGAGCAGGAGAAGAAACTGCGCATGGACCTGGAACGTACCAAAAGGAAGCTTGAAGGCGATCTTCGACTTACCCAGGAAACTGTCATGGATCTTGAAAACGACAAGCAACGCCTAGAAGAGAAGTTGAAAAAACAGGAATTCGAATACAGCCAGCTATCAACCAAGCTTGAAGATGAGCAAGCCCTGGTGATGCAACTCCAGAAGAAAATCAAAGAATTGCAAGCGCGTATCGAAGAGCTTGAAGAGGAGCTGGAAGCCGAAAGAGCAGCCAGAGCAAAGATCGAGAAGCAAAGAGCTGATTTATCTCGCGAGCTTGAAGAACTAAGTGAGCGATTGGAAGAAGCTGGTGGAGCTACCGCAGCGCAGGTAAGCATATTGTCTATGGTTTTGAAGACAGATGTGGCTCCCTATTCGTTTTCATGAAACTTGAAGGCAAATTGTCGGCAAAATTGGAAAACCGCTCGGTTTCGCTGTTCCACGGAGATGATATTTATATGACACTTTCACACATCAGAAACTGTATAAAAGAGCGGCACTTCGAATAAGATCTAAATTCAATTTATGCCAAGCTATTATGGTATCAATAATTGAGAATGGGGTTATTTATTTTCGGAATAGGACGATTTGTCTTCATCATAACCGCAGCTTCATGTCACTTCCGCATGTAGCCTATATTCAGGGGCATTCTGATTCATTTAACTTTAGCATTCCATACCTTTCCATCTTACGTGCGACACCTGGAATGCTACAATGTTGTTCCGGGCGGTAAATGCGATTTCCAAACACTTTTTATATGATTTTTGAAATCATTGCTAACAGATCGAGTTGAACAAAAGACGCGAAGCAGAATTTTCCAAGCTGCGCAGAGAGCTCGAAGAATCAAACTTGTCTCACGAAGCCACCGTGTCAACCCTGCGTAAGAAGCACGCCGACTCCGGCGCCGAGATGAGCGAACAGATCGACAACTTGCAACGAGTCAAGCAGAAACTGGAGAAGGAAAAGAGCGAGATGAAAATGGAGATCGACGATCTGGCCGCAAACGTCGAAAGCGTCACCAAGGCCAAGCTCAATTACGAAAAGATGGCAAGGAATTTGGAGGAGCAATATAACGAGTCGAAATCAAAATCCGACAACCTTACGAAGGAAGTGAACGAACTCAACGCCTCTAAGGCTAGGCTCGCTTCGGAAAACGGTGAGATTGCATTAAATGATGTATATACTACATGCGGACTGCGGTCAAAGTAATCGTTCTTGCTGCTCAGTTGAAACTTTGAAATTTCTACACAACAACAAGTAAATGTAAGTGCCTGAAAATTATCTTACTAAGCAGGCTATTCAATCGCCGGTGACAGCTTTCAAAATTGGAAGACGCGTATTTCTGACTATGACTATGAAAGCTAGTGTCGCTTCGGATAACGGTGAGATTTCATCTTATCCACTATTTCGGCTTAAATGTAGAGGTGGTAAATGGGGTCATTGGTGGTGCTGAAGTACAAGTTGAAGTCAAAGTAGCGCCGTTTACTATGCGAAAACAAATAGAAATGGGTTTTCCAATACTTATACAGATTACTTCAAGTAGATGTTGAAAATAAAGAGTTGAAAGTATTCTAGTAAATAGTTGCAAACATAGGCGCCGACTTTTATTTTTATACGAGGTGGCGAAGTCTTGTGACGTCATAATTGTTCCATATCGATGACGTCATCGTCGCACTAAAACGCACTTTACTACATGCCGCTGGTTTACGTGCAGCGTTAAACTATTCGTGTGGCGTTTTCATACCGGCCCTGTGGTCATTAATATCAAACCATGCGGTTGAGTTATTAAATGGAATCTTAAAACGGTACGAGTACGAGTACGATCATATGAAAATATAACTGCGCTACTAGTCCGTCCGACGGAATGCACCGAACAGAAATCAGAATTTACGTCACTGAGAATTCACGCGCAATGCGCTGAGGTGTGATTAACGAATACGCTACGCACTGGCCTGGCAAGTTCGCAATTAACACACAACTCTCGAACATGAGGTTTCAAGCAGACAATAATGATGATTACAAACGCGAAATCGCGCAGCCAATCAATAATTGTCTCTTGCGATTTCTAGCTTCGCGTTAATTAGCTCGCATCGCGGCAATTGTTTACAGAATAAAACAGCGATTTTGGCGGCATTGGTACATTTCCGATTTACGTTCTCGAAGCATTTTGGGAGTACATCGGTCAATTCGCAAATTCAATTTGCATGTCGACGGCCGCCAACACATACTAATTGACTTACGTGTTGACGGCTGCACAAATTTCCTTCTACGGCCGCTGGTTGACTAACCCTGGACTAGAACTAATTCCAC
>ATSW01003647.1:0-12571 GCA_000444245.1 Botryllus schlosseri
GTATTACCTCAGCATTACGTGAAAGCGTAAACCAGCACATACGTACACTGTTCCTAGTATTTTACTCCGATGCATAACGTCGATTTTGAAATCATTCCTCGACTAATATTGATACCTCGAAATGCATATTCCTAAATTTGGAAAGAAGTTTAAATACTAAAATACAAAATATAGTACAAAACGATTGCATATGCTAGGTTCACTTTTGCNGAATTCTACGTATCAATCAAATCCTACACCTCTATGGAAACTAATGACAATATAGTCTTATGTAGTCCTGCTTTATGTTTGNCTGCATCTAGTATATCAGTAATCATCANTTGCAGGCCCTTATATTCTTCACAGCGAAATTGCCAACCCNAAAAACTGTCTGTGAACAGCCCCGTTCTACGGAGCTTCTCTTGAAGAACGTTCAAGCAACCTTATAAACTGACGCTGTAGTGATTTTTATGCTTCTTCTCATCTTTACGAGCGCATCATCTATAATAACCTCGACATTCACACATATCCAACATGACGCTGGGGTTCTAATGCTTGTGGTACAGCGTATGCTGGTTATGTCGTTGAGCGTCATTAATGACCGATTCGCGGAGGGAATATTGTTTTACAAAGTGTCGCCGAAATGACCCAAATAATACTAATTGGAAAACACGTTCGAGAATGATTTGAAGTTTACACATCAAAGTAGCCGTCTAGAACAACCAGATAGTCCTTGAATTCGACTGATGACTATTTGGAAAAAAATATGTAGCTATAAGCCTATCTAAATCTAATCAACCTTGCAAAAGCTGAAAATTATCAAGTTCTCCAAGTCTGCACAATAGGTACATATATGTAGTGGGTACACTGTACAGTGTACGTACACTGTAGTGTAGTGTAGTGGGTACACTGTAGTGTACGTACAGTCGCCCTATATTTCAGTGATGATTCCAACGTATTAAAACATTGTTTTTATGCATAAATCCTACCTCGCATCGGAGATTCTCTCTATCAAAACGGCGTCCCAGGAATGAGGCAATATATCCGAGTGTAAAATCCTTTTCCCCTCCTGCTAACAATCCTATATGCGGGAGTAGCAGACTATTGCTAAACTAAAGCGTATGAAAGCGTATCAACTCTATGATTATAAAAAATGGATAATACATAACAAGTACTAATGATGTATACANAACTATAGNTTATTATATAAACCAAAATGGATCACGACAAATGAATTGCTGTAACGTAGACTATTCATTTGACACATGACTTGATACGAGATATACGACAATAGCCTACATATATGGTTTCTCAAGTCACTTCAACGGCACAGATATGCGACATTGCGANATGCAGGCACGTTATGTGAAATGAAGTGCAATGCAGCAAAAGTAAACAGTCAAACTTATACAAGAAGCACCATTGGTCGANCTNTGACACATATTGGCAATCTGTCACAATCGCTACTGACAGCCGCATGCTAAGAAACAGAGCCGACTTCTTGAACGTTTGTTTAGTTTGACCCGGGGGTGACATTAATACGCCTGTTACCTCCATAAAAATCATATTTCAAAGAAACTCCATTGCAAAGTTCACACGTTAAATATATATGCATNTTAGAGGTGAATGCAGTGAATAAACAAACAATGGTTCACCATGNCTCCCAACTAAAATACCNGACGTTCTATTGCGCTACTGGTTAGTGGTTACCCATAACTACCAGAGTGCATTNGAGTCGCAACATACGTCAAGTCGAACTTCCCTTCTAAAGCCATCATGACAATAACCATGTGCANACTCTAAGCTGTACTGNTACCCTAATATTTGCNGTCATCAATTAATAGCACAAACCAACTCAATTTTTGTTACGTGATTTACAGAGCGCACTCATATGCCAAATATTTACATCGCCTGAGCCAAGNTGGGTGTCTGATTTCAAAGGCTACTCCAAGNCGTTTCCACACCTTCTTATCTTGTCATTGTGTCGAAGTATTGCGGTGTTTCGAGATGATGAAATTATTTATAAATCGATACTGATACTCACGCCGCCTCGATACCATATGTTACGCTGGCTATATCGTATTGGAATATGGTATGACACTCAAAATCTATCAAGACACCTTGATAATATGAGGCATACAAACACATCCCTCACATATCTGCTCTCCCTTCTTACGCTGTTACATCACATAATTGCTTTTATGAGTTACCTCCAAACATGTACATTTTACGCCTATCCAACGATTGCTTGTGTACTGATGTCTTCAAGGGTTAATCATATACGCGCTGATTACTAATCATCTGTCTACAAATAACAGAACTGCACTAACAGTGGTCGCCTGTCTAAAAGGCTCAGTTGATCACATATTCGGCGCGCTTCCAATACACAAACCTGCCAACATGATTGAAACTCGATATTACAAAGCTAACTCATGTCGATTAGGTTAGGTCTATCAGATATTGTTTCGGAGAGGGCTGACTTTTCATCCCATCCCACGGTACGTAAAAGTATCGAAGGAATCCGCGGTGAATAGGCTCGCGATAAATCGGTGTGTTTGACAACTTAACAGGAATGTAATGAATTCACAATTAGAAAGCATTACGAAGAATGCGCCATAATTTTAGAGTCCGATTCTTGCGGTTCTAAATGTAAAGTACTATCATCTAAAGAGATTTGCCGTTACACGAGGGTAATGTGGGGGATTAAAATTGACCCATACAATCCAATTACTCAATTTGTACCTTTAACAACTTGTTCCCTATTCCTAATTCGTAGGTTTACGGCGACGCGATTAAGGTATTTCAATAACTGCGAATCAACCTGGATAGCAGTNNAGGGTTTGTTTATTTCGCTATTATCATATAACCGTATATGGCAGATACATTTTGTGCCATCAACAATCGTTCATTTGCCATTGCGATTTTGAAACATCGGATATCCTAAACTAGANGCATACGTAGCCTATATTTCCTACTAGAGATGGTACGCAGCACGTATATACTGGAGATTTACTCGGATTAATATGTGACAAGTACGTTTTTATGTAACTTAATCGCAAATTGCCTTGATATTAAACCATCCGCAATATATTAAATCAAGCAAAAACGACACGGTATTCTCGCAAGTCTCCCTCTGATGACGGTATGCATTCTCACAAGGAATATACAGCCTACTGTACGGGGATGAGATCGAAGTTTTCGGTTTAATGATAGCATTAAAGTTTTTTCTTTGCTTATGTGTATAGGAAGTTTATCTGGGCTCCTCGCCTACGTCGCTGTTCTTTCGGTTTCTTTACAAAAAATGACCAGTGAAAGACCCGATAGAGGGAAAATGAAAAAAAAACAAGGAAGAGCATTTAAAAAGCCGAAAGATTATGATCGAATACTATTACATTAAAGGGGCACTGCACTTTAAAAATGATATGGTCTCAGATTGAAGGGCAAAACGAAAGAGAAATTTTGGCCGCAGCCGTTTTCTTCAGAACGCCACCGTAATGGAGCTGCAATGTATTGAAATTTCCACAGGGGCTTCACACTCCAGAAGTTACGCAGAAATCGAATTTTATATCGTTGTCAGCCGATCTTATGAAGGAAATATGTCGTTCACACCAAGGTGGTTTAGATACCGCGTTCAACGGAAGATGTCCAGTCATGAGATTTATGTCAAAATCGGGCCTAGAATAACGTTGGACTTTTGGTACAAACGGAACTATCACAAACTACTAACTATCACAAACTACTATCACAAACCACGAACAACTACCATATGGTCAGGACGGAATACAAAAAAAAACGGATCGATCTATCAAGTATCCCGGACCTTAAGTNTCTAACAGCATCTCGCCGACTATCTGTCTTTGTCCACATTCAAGTCGAAATACAAAGAATACCGGTATCTACTGAATGAATCTAGTCAGCCATCAAGTTTACCGGACCCCTTCTGACACATCAACCACACCTTTCGACACATGCTGCATCATCCATATTCATCACTCGTCGTGTTATGTTTCCCTTTTTTCTTTCCATCCAATGTGCATGCTTCTTCTTTACATCGCCAAGGCCCAGGTGGTCATCTGATTTCAAAGACTACTTCAAGTCATTTCGACACCTATCTTCCTATCTTTTCCTTGTATCGCAGTCTTGTGGTGTTCTGGAATGGTGAAAATTATAAACAAGCTGATGATGATATGAAGTCCTGTGCGACACTGTGTACAAGACTACGCAAAAGAAAACAGAAAATTCCTAACGAAGGTGAAGTGTAGCTTTTCAATCAAGTCGCACGAGACCGACTTCGGGGAACGCCTTCAATCTGTATAACAATTAGGTCCTGATTATTGTGGAGAAGTAGCCTTTGGCGCTTCCTAATTAGCTTTGGGAGTTTGAGAATGTAAACATCCTCGCAAACGCCCTTAACCCATCAACAATGCCGAACAACGTGAAAGTGGCATCCTGTCGATGAGATTTACTTCTTCCGAGTAACAAAAGTCGCGAACTGAAAAGTGGTTCATCTCCTGCAATCGCCAGAGCCTTCTATGGTTCTGCAGCGTGTCCGACGCGATGATATCATTTGTATTCAAAAACGACAGATTTACCTTTATCCTCTATCACAGGGATTGGAAGACCTGCTTCATGAAAGAGCCACAACACAAAAATTCAAAAATACGAATTTATGTCTGCATAATAAAATGATGTCTATCAACTGAAGTTTAATATTGCGTGGTGTGATGATACGCCGCGTCTCCGCCTATGGGCTGCAAGGTGTTTGAAATCGGGCTGGTATGAAGTCTAAGCAGTTCGGAGCTCCTTTGAGAGCTGATGAGAATTAAAGGAAGATTTTAGCTCGGTAATCTCGACGTCATTTTTTTGTTCAAACTCCGCAGTTATTGCTAGCATTTACAATACATATCGAAGAGCCGTATTCACCACTGCTAGCCCGGAAATGATCGAGACCTTCGCTGACGCAATTATTATCATATTCATTGATGAACACAGTGATTTATCATTGATTGATGACCTTGACCAGGCATCCATTGTGGGTGAAACGTTTATTTGCACACAAGTCGAGAGTTCAAGTGCAAATTTCTAAACCTGTATTGCCACAGTCCCCTAAATTCTACAAGTCTTGCGTAAACCACGACACAATACGCATATTGTTATTACGCGATAAAACGCATCAATTTATAATCAGGCTAAATCTCTCTAGCAAAATGGCGAAACGCAAATACAATCATTGAAAAGCCGCACTTTGCCCACACCTTTATCACAACAACTACTCGTTTTCTGGCATTGGCTGAATATCAAGATCGTAGCGGATATTTCATTCACTCATTCAATCAATATGTCCTAAAGAATTTGGAGAGAGTTTCATAGGTAACGAACGGACACGAAATTGACGACAATGAAAGTAGCAGTGTATCAATAATTTTTACCGATTGTCGTAATGTTGCCAAATATATATAAGCTTGAAGAGAGTAGCACTAACACTATAACAGATCTGATCATAGACTTAACGAAAACAATATATTGCGGTATAACAACAGTATGAGTTTATTCATAATTTTATCATTTCAATACACCACAAGAATGCGATACAATGAAAAGATAGGAAGGTGTCGAAACGACTTGGTGTAGGGTAGTATTTGAAATCAGACGCCTACCTGAGCCCAGGCGCACTGGATGGAAAGAAATAAAGAATAACAAAAAACGATGAGCGATTAAAATGAATGACGCATGTGTCGACAGGCGAGCTTGATACGTCAGATCGAGGTCCGGTAATATTGAGGGCCTGACTAGTAATCAGTCATAGTCATGAGTCTTTATCGGGGGCAAGAAAAATTAAAAAAAAAATACCATCTCTAAGTTTGCTCCAATATAACCAAAGAAATATATTACAGTCGAATAAAAATAGTCGCACAGCAATAAGGTATTGAGTTTACTTTCCTCCCCACCACCAAACCAGCGATTAGAACAATGTCAGAGCAAAAAAGGCTCAACCATTGCATCATTGTTGTTGTTCGTGGTATTCATGGTGTTCGTCGACGACTATGGTCATTTACATACCAGGCCAGTTGTCATTGTTCCGTGGATGCCGACTTGTAGCACGGCCCACTTCTAGACTTATATAAGACACCGCTTTCACGGATATGATGGTGAGGAGCTTAGATGACCCTACAACACTTAGCAGTGACGTCCGGTCTAATGAGGCAGATGAGGCAGTGCCTCACCTGTCGTGGGGGTGAGTGAGTGAAAATTGTGAAAACCCTCAATGAGTCGATGATTATAGATATTTTCCATCGATGTTCCTAAGTAACCAAATTTGAACATGTTTTAACCCAACATCATCAATTTGCATAATTATTATCCAAAATTACAGCGAAAAAGGAGAGGTGAGGCACGGGCGGGTCGTGCCTCACCTGCGACAATGCAATTTATCATATATAGCTCGGAATTCATAATAACTGGTATCAATCATATGCTATCGTCACACTGATTCCGAAAATCCAAATATTAACAGTGTCAGAGCACCAGAACCCCCCAAAATCGCCAAGGAATGTGACATTTGGCTTTATTACAGACAATGTCATCGCAGAGAAACGATTGCCAGGTGAGGCACAAATGAATCTGCCTCATGCACTATTCGCTAACAATTGGACAATCGCATCACAGTGAATCGCGCTAGCGATTTCGGAATCCAACAGTCTTGTAGGAATTATATACTAGCGACGGCCAATACATAATGCGGAGCAAATGCATTCCCTTACTTAAGTAGCTGCTATGTATTTTCCATCCATAGCTACGTTAAATAGTGGTATGTGATAAGCTGCATTGTCGTTGCTTGTGGACTTTATGTTGTGTTCGAATGCAATATCTAACCCTTAATTGTGGTATATGATAGCTACACTTACATAGCCTGCGTTGTCGTTGTTTGTGGTCAATGGTGCCACTCCTAGTGTTTTTACACTAAATCTAGTGTATTTTGACTTGTCCTGGTGCAGCGGTTCTCAACCGTGGGTCCGCGGACCCCTGGGGGTCCGCGAAGCCTCCAAATATTTGATAACCTAATTTGTATTTTTCTAATTCGGAAAATCATGAAGCGGAGTCGCTTCATTACTAGTAAAACTCCAGAGCTCACATTGACAGAATGGCCGTCTGAGACGGAATATCCCACTGCGCAGACTCATTTTAATTGCTACATTGCCTATAGCCCACTGATACAAACATTTTGCTGTTTGGAAATGTTTTATTGGGGATTGTGAGAAAGAAAAATTGGAGGAGTAAGGTCAATCACGGTGACTTCGAAATGTTTACAAAAATCGGTTTTCTCTTGTGATACATATCCATTTTTCCATAAGAACTTTAAGATAAGCTGCTATATAACAATGACCAGGCATGTTTGTCAATTTGTTGCGATCGTACCCAAATGTGCCGTCGGAAGCGCTCCGCGTTATTATTACATTCGCCACCATCTATATTTGTGGAAATGGATTTTTGGCACTCGCTCATATCAAATCGAAGGCGCTGATTTTCAAGACACGACCACGTATGCAGTTGCGGAATTCGCTTTGAAATATAGAAGTCAACCCAATTTCAAGATGATTAGTACGGTCATATTTTTCAAGAAAAGTCATTTTAATTTTTTGTTACGTGGGTTATTGTATGTATTATGATGCCTCCCTGTTGAGTAGTAAGGTATGACGTCATGTCTTACCTGACTGTGCATGACCAATTGACCATATCACTCGTGCTTGACCGCTTTTTCTCTTATCTCCTCTCTGGTTGATGACACAGGGATGCCATAATAAATGTACAGCAAGAAACATTCATCACTAAGGCTACAGGTATCATTTGAACAAGACAGATGATGATTGCACGATAATAGAGCTAGATTTGAACTAAAACTTCGTGGGGTCCGCGGGGTCCGTGACAGTCCGAAAGGGGTCCGCGAAGACAAAAAGGTTGAGAANCACTGTCCTAGTGTATTTTCTTTCGAAATTCGGCAAATCTATAGTGTTTTTACTGAAAAATACTTGTAAAATAGGATGCTATTTTCACGTGCTTCGAATAATTTATACCGGTACTTGAAGAGATAGTAATTATTATCCGTATAAACTTGCCCATTTAGCACAATAGCGACCAGTCCTACATGTATTGTAGAATGAGGAATTGCAACGGCTATCAGTGTGCAACGAAAATGCTCTCTACCCGCTGCTGTTGTTATTCACATTTTGGGTCTCTTTATCGAGTACTTTATAATTTTCTTAATCTAAGCTTTACGTACGTGCGTGTTTGCGTGTGTGTGTGTGTAAGTGTGGGGGTCCGTGCCTCACCAGCCATGAACCTCACCGCATGTCACTGTCCTCTGTCCACTGTCCTACTTAGGTAGGAATTCTGGAGTTGACCTCGGTCGGACTAGAACCCGCAATCAATTGGTGTTGCAGCTGTATAGATTATACCACTGCGCTATCTCGCCACAACCACTGCACTAACTGATTATGAAGTAACTTAATATTGTACCATCATGTTTATTATGTGTTGTATTTATATCGTTTCATTATTTTAACTACCGTTTACTGTATAAATCAGTTTCTCGATGAAACTATCGTTTCTTAATTTGTCTGAAGGTTTGCGAGTTTTCGAATGCAGAATCGGATTTCCAGAACATTATGGCAGCCATGAAAGTATCATCTTACATCCATCTAAACGCCTCGACATCGTTAACTAGACTTGCGGATCACCATCCAGCTCGACAAAATATTTATGCCTCTCTTCATTAAAATTACTCACCTGTCAATATGATTTGACAGAGCACGCGATGACTAGTCGCGCGCGGGTTCTAATAGATAGATTTTTACCATCAAACGTTCTATTACTAGACGTCAACAAAACAAAATGACTAGCGAAACAATAAATTTGAGGTTTATAAATACGATTTCGTTATCGACTATATGCTTGTTTCGATATAACACCGTTCGGTTTGGAGTGTGAATAGGAGGATGAATCCAGCGCAGATATTGATATTGATATTAGGTAAGAAAGATTGAATGTCTACACCACAGTTATAAAGGTTATTTCCTGTATTAAAAAGTTTGCAATCTCTATGTGTCAAGATTGTCAATTTTTTCTGTAATCTGGTTCCCCAAGGTGATCTCAATAAGCAGCTTATCAAGCCCGAAGGCTCAAACCGTGCTATATTGGTTAGTGCCTTCTCGCCCCTGCAAAAATACGCGTATTTCCGAATTTATTGCAGTCAGATATTCCTTTTAACAGGTCTGATACCCCTTGCCCTCGGTGCTTGGCAAAATAAACCAACAAAAGCGGCCAAAACGTGGCGATTTGTATCTTCAAGACTATCTGAATGTCTCGGAAAATGTGAATCGAACAAGAAATGTCCATCGACTGACGATATGCTGGTTGCAATGAGGGGAAATGATACCGAATGCAACGAATGCATCGATAGAAAATGCAGTGAGTCGGAGTCATACCTCATCATCTAGCATGCGTAAGCGTATCCATACAGTCATTTCAGTATATTTTAAACACACTAGGCAGTAGAATATCACTTTCAATCATTATTTTCAGGCGATTCGAATTCTCCATTTTACTTCGAATGTGTCAAATACGCAACTGAAAAGTGCATATTTGAATGCGAATTGGAAGGAACATTCCGTCATGCCGTCAATGAATGCTGGACATGCAGAGACACCTGTATAAGCAATCGTAATACTTTCTTATTCCTATTATTGTGTTTTCATTTCACAGTTTGAATAAGACGAATATAATAATATTATGCCTAAAACGCCCTTAAGTATTAACATTATAATCGTTTTATTAAATGCTGTGGAAAATTGAGTATCTGGGTAATCCGTTTCCGGATCGAGTATAAAGTTTCCATTCTAGTATCCAAGTAGGCTACCACCTGTTATGACCGCATAATAGTAATAAGAGCTTATCAGCTACTCATCATAATCACATGCAAAATAATTTTTATATTTCTGGATTATGTATATTCTGTACCGCTTTGTGGCCATGGCGCGGGTCAAAAACTACTCCACGAATCCGTGAATATAGGAAGACAATTGAATAATCTGTTAATATTTTCGGCTGACACTCATCAATAACTATATATTGTAGATATTCCAGAAAAACTTTGTACATTAACAATCAACAGTCGTATCATCAAATCTGGCTGTTGATATAGAAAGTTATACAAAGGTATGGTGAGAGTTTAGTGGTGAGCGTCGGCGCCACTTACTCAGGCGGCCTGGGTTCAAGTCCAGCCTTCGGATGTTATTCTGGGCTCCTATGTGGATGCCAGATCAAGAGACCGTAACTATGGTCGTGTCGGCATCCTCCTATATCTGTTCATTACATCGCATTGTGTCTTGTATATCGCATTGTACATTCTGTGAGTGTCTTGGGCCGATAAAAATATAATCTAGTGATTTTATTTATTATTGAAAAATCATCATACTTGTGTAATATGAAACATGTTTTTCGATGCTGAACTTTTCCGCTATTTTCGAGGTTTCGAGCCTCCAAGAGAAATACAGTATTGAAAGTAGGCCAATATATTTTGTTGATAAAATATTAGTCTTGATCTGAATGCTTCTATATTTTCGTTACTAGAAAATAATCGACTCCAACTACTCGAATTCGAATATTTATAACTGATACACGACTCGTTTTGCCTAGCCACAGTTATAAGCGCCATCTAGAATATATTCTTCGCAGAGATCAAGCAGAAGATTCTAAAGACATCAAAGTGTATGAAAAAATGTCACCATTATCACGAATGCGACAAAGATGTTTCTCCGACCTGTAACAGAGCCATCTATAAAACGTGCGGTAAGAGTTTGCCTTGTTGTGGTAGTTACCTCGTTAGCAATTTCTCAATTTGTGTCGCGGTGGTATGGAAATTGTCAAATTCTTTTTCACGTGTATAGGTCATCTGACGTAATACATAACATAATCGTTGAAGCAATATTACCGGGCGTGTTATGTCGAATCGGGATGTTCTCCGGACAGACGTGGTCAACTAAATACTAGGGATGGTGTGAACCTCTGAAAGGTTCAGGTTCGTGTGGACGCGAACCTTTTTGAAAGGTTCTGTGTGAACACGAACGTGAACCTCGTGACGTCACGTAACGTCATTTTGCTAATTTCATCTCTATCTTTCAATGAAGCTATAACCTATATCAATGTACGTACACGATACCTAGCGACGACTCGGGTCACATAAGGCCACAATGCAGAAGTACATATTGGTGTTTTAAACGCCGCTAAATGTATCAACTGAGGCAATCAAAGGATATAATAATCCCATAAAATCAATATCTTCCGTCGCTTTGCCAACAATTTCGACGAGGACTTACGAAGAAATATGAGCTTACGCCTTGAAGATCTAGGCCAGACCGGACAATGTATTCGGCGTCTGGGTATTACTACATTGATATTGAGCAGAGTGTAAAACGGGTTTTTATACTTGCTACAGATATTACCCCATTAACAAGTTCTACAGCAGTAGCCAACACCTCAATCGCACGGATTTGGTTTTAATGATAGGCCTACAGTAAAGATATGGATTTAAGATTGACCCCGTACGCCTGCTAGATTTTTTGCATCAGAAAACGATATCAATCTCATTGATTGGTTGAATAAGCATCATTCGCTGACCACGTATTCGGCTCGTGATGTTGTGTGATTGCGGCTCAAGCTCACAGCAGAGTGTCACTGAATATCCACAAAAGGAAAGCTGGATATTTCGAGCAAACTATTGTAACAAAGCAAGTAAAACTTTTGAGATTGTCAAGGTGTATGTTCGTTTAGTGTTGATTTTTAATGATGCCAGCGCCATACATAGAGTGGCCCGCAGTTGAAATATAATAAATTTGAACCAAAGATGTTACAATGAAGTGAAAATTGTAATCTATGAAAAAGGTTCACAGTGCAGAGCCTACCGAGGTTCTGTTGTGAACGCGAACCTCTAAATTTCCGAGGTTCACACACAGAACACGAACGTGAACCTCGCGTTCACACCATCCCTACTAAATACTTCTTGTTGTATAATTAGACTAATTAAAGCCAAATGCCGGTAATCTAATTTTAACCTAACTCGTGATTTTTTTTTCTATTACGCTCTCATTTTAAGATCTGGTTTCTGCGAAAATGCGACAGGAGAGCTGCAATACGTGACAAGTTTCGTGTGAAAATATTTGCCATTCTCGTGCTTATAAAAAATTGTGACTTGATATGAACTGAACCTGAGTGTTGGTGTATTTATTTCTATTCCGGAATTTGGTTAAATTTCCAAGTTTTTGCGAGTTCAGTAATTTTAATTATAATCTAATTTTGTACAAACTATGTAGCTGTAACTCTAATTCTAATCTAATTTGTAAACTCCTAAATTTCCCATTAAATTTCGTTATACTATTACTGTTGCCCTACCTCGCCCAGACATTGTTTCATTGATCATTTGCTACCATCGTTTAATTTTTCTTCTATTTTCCTATTGCAACTAACATTTTTTACAGCCAGACCGTTCAGAGTCAAGTGTACCTGTTTGATGCTGGTGTGATCAGACTAGATGACCTTC
>ATSW01003649.1:0-13317 GCA_000444245.1 Botryllus schlosseri
ACTCAGTACTCATTGTCTTTATTACATTCCTTACAATATGAAGTTGAGGGGGGGCGCTGGAGCACGATAATTTTTGAAAGGGGGCGCTGGACGAAAAAAGGTTAAGAACCACTGCCCTAGAACATTGGTTTTTACCTGTGGCTAAATAACGGTAGTGGGGAGATTTGGGCCTTTACTGCGGTTACATTTAACCACATTAGACGACATTCATTCAATACGTATAGATTTTTTTGCACTTTGAGCCATATTCTATAGTAAGTCCACCATGGATTTTTGCGATCACAAAGTCGGATTACCAATCCCTGATGAAATCCTCAGTGTATTTCCATTATACAACTCCGTTTCTACTTTGTCAAGTCTTGCAACAATATGATCTCACGAAAGAGGAGTTTTAGATTGTTCAATATTCTGGATCGACCTGTCATACCCCCATAACAGCTACGACAATGAACGGAAAACCGATATCTATATTTTCGTCGTAGCAGCGTGTTATAGTGGACCCGAGAAGCGCTCTCCCCTATACATGTGCCCATGTTCCAAGCAGTTGAGTGGTGTATGGACATGGACATGTAGCCGTTAGAGAACGTATGTATACTGTACAATGTCTACACGCAATAGTGCAGAGCTTTTCAACCTTTTGGAGCTCCATTCGCACTTTTCTAAAATAAATTTTATTTCCACAAACTAACCAAAAATTGTTATACAAAAAGAAGATGAAGATACTTAACAACAGGTGCAACAAATTGGCTACTATGCAGCTTAAGTTATCAAGTGCCTCATTAAAAAGGCAACTTGTATCGCTCGTTTTGATTTCTACTATTTCACTAAAACCCTTCCCGGGCAAGCAAGTTGCTGGGTTTTGTACAAGAACGTCTACTAGCGTCTACAGCGTATTTTTCGCGAGTGAAAAATACTTGCCGGCAAGAAACATTTTTGGGAGCTGAGTTTTTGTGGCATCTCGCGACCCGACTCTCACCCATGAAAGGAATTCATTTTTATTATTACAGTATTATGCTGCGATTTCACGGACATGTTTGACATCCAGAACGCGCACATCACAATTCTAAGCAGAACAGCTCTACCAAGCAGGTCTGACGCACGTTATCTCAAATTAGGGTGAATTATATTCCTCTATGTGTCGCAGTTGTTCTACTGTAGGCGGTAACTTCTGTCTAATCAGATTACAAAAACGGGACTATTCCGTGCCGACAATGGATCATAACCATGTCGAAAGGTTTGGAAGATGACGCCCGGAAGATGACGAAAAAGCGAAGACAATGAAATCTTACAAATGTTACTGTCGTGGCGCACATGGCCTTACCAGGCGAAAAGCGCCACTGCTGTTATCTCAATAAAACAAACAAACCTAGATCCGTCATAAGCACGGTATGTCTTGATTTTTTTTTTTCTTTTTTTAAAAAAAAATGTCGAAAGGTTTGGCATCAAGCATCGATCATTTTTGGCCAAGGTTTTGTCGCCGCTTATGTTTTTTGGCACCGCATTTTATCAGCGGTTTGTTGACAAAAACTTAACGCCATCATGTGCATGTGCACCGACGCAGAAGTGGTTGGGTTAGCCCCGAAATGAATGAGTCTCATAGGCCTGAAATCGCTCGTTGCTCACCCCTACACTAGTTCATCCCAACTGTCTTCAGCCATATTTTCCCGAAAAACCAGTCGGACAAATCTTATCATGAATTTTCGTGATAAACTTGCAAATGTGAGTCTGTAATGATGGTCATTACTACTATCCTGTTGCCTCGCGCTATAATCGAACAGTCATCACGAAAACATGATGATTGTTTAGCGAAAGAATACAGAAAGTCAATTTGACGCATGTCTGCCACTACAGCAGCTTCCACACCTTTTGGTTACGTAGTAGCCTATTTATAGTGCGAAAATACTAATTCACTACGGCTTGTGAAAGCTACGATTAGTGGGGCGTCGTAAGTTAAACAAGTTTTTACAATTGCGCCTCAACTACAAAATTTACACTGCCGTTGAATTTCCTATTAGGTTTATTTGGATTATTTTACGTCAGAAAAATTAACAAGTATTCACGATTTGCATTGGCAATCATCCGGATTTTTCATTCGCATCATTCGCACCAACTTCGTCATTCGCACTGCAATTTTTTTCATTCGCAGAAGTGCGAACCGTCACACAGGTTGAAAAGCACTGCAATAGCGTGATGCGTAAAAATATTACGTATATATATACTGTCCACGTTTCAGACGGATGCTGGTTGTCGCACGGCGAGGTCAAAGCCCCCCATTCCATTTATACTCAAGTATTTGTAAATTACCAAATGTGCGCATATTGTTGGTGCCTTATTTGCAAGTCTTCCCGTATATCATATGTCAGTGCACTGTAATCACATGCACACAGGTAAAACCTACAGATCTTGATTTATATATACAATTCATACATACAAGTGAAGAAATGTTAAATTCCGGCGCTAAAGACCATTAGAAGTAGAGCACAACTATTCACCCATATAACAACAATAACAACATGCGCATTTCCAGCTCGTTTGAGTGTTATACTACAGGTCCTGAGGGTTTTGTATATATATCAGTGGTCGGGAACCTATGGCTCGCGAGCCATATATGGCTCTTTTGGGTAAAAGATATGGCTCTTTCACAAATCTTGGATTGCACGATACCTTGATTGATACTTTGACATGGCTACGCTTGTAGGACAATGCAGTTTTCAAGTACACATTGACTTACTGATCTACGCCGATAAGTAAACTTCCTTAGAAGTGATATTAACAATTACCTTGTTTGGCTCCAACTACGCATATGGGAAAAAATATGGCGCCAACTATATCAGTGCTACCAATACGTCACGAATTTTCAATTGTGACGTAACAGATGATGGACATGTATGGCTCTCTGGGAGTTATAGATGGAAATATTGTGTCAATATGGCTCTTCGGTCGAAAAAGGTTCCCGACCACTGGTATATATGAAATGCAGTACACAACAGCATGAAGATTTGGCTTGGCTGAAAACACTCCGAAATCCCCCAAGTGACATTTTGGTGGCTATCTGAATACTCAAGTAATGACTCCTGTTTTCATGCGCGCGAGGCCTCTATCTATATAAAAGGCTTTAGCGTTGGCATGGACTTTGATTCGTATGTCTATAATTTAAAATAAAGCATCCATGTCGCTAATGTGTTTTCGACATAACGCAAAAGTACTTTCACTATAAGCGTGTAACTCACTGATTCTCAAATCCATTTAATCGCAAAACAAGAGCTATAGCTGGGGTACAAAAAGAAAAACAATTTACCGAGTTCAATAGCATTACCGGCACACAAAATTGCCTTGCAAAGTAGATAGATATATGCGGGTCTGCTCTGCTTAAAACAAATATCACGCGGATATAAACAATATTATAGCAAATACGAATGCCGACAACGAGCGACGATGCACTCTGACATTATCAGGATTGATAATCTGGTAGCGCAATAATAAACAGAAATTGCTGGCCGCAGACCATTGTCTATAGCTGATAAAGTTGTTAGATTAGTTTCCGCGTCGAGCAAAGCTTGGTACAAACGACGTCGCGGAACGACAGGTGAGATCGCAAACAGATTGGGAATGCTTGCTCGTATGATGACGAGGAAAATACAAAAAATAGCTATATCGGAGTCTAATGATGTCTGCTATCCAGATGTATCTTTGTAAATTTAATGGGTCAAGGCATTGAGAAAGTAAATGCTTCTTGTTTGCTTATAAAATTTCTTTCGAATGTGCAAGGCTCACACTTTCCTTTCCTGCTGGCTGCTGCTATTACCAGTTTCATATTTACAGAAATCAACGTGCAATAGATAATGTTCAGTATTTCTCTAAACATATACAATATGCGAGCGGTTCATGACAATTTTTAATGTGTCAACATATATGGTCTATGTATGCTGTATTATAGAATAAAGGTTCATTTAGTCTCTGTATACACATCTGTCCTTAAAGTGTGCATAACTGTATATGCGCATTGCGCCCTCTTATGGCGTATGTGCAAGCAGGAGCGATACATCCCATATATCTTCCGAGGAAACCAGAAAATTTTCATTTGAAGATTGCATGTGTGTTCCGTGAAATAAACCTCCTTTCTGCGATCCAATTGCATTGCTTGTTTGGAAAATTTATGATATCCATTTGTATTAATTTATATAATACCATTCTAATTCCCCACAATGTAGCACAGCTGGTTTAGATGTATCGGGTAAGAGTGTATTTGATCTCGCAAAGGAGAAAGTATCTGCGGATGCTGTAAACGGGAACATGTACATGAATTGAAATTTACCTTACAGGCTTACAGTTTCACGAGCGCTTCCTCCATATTATTGCCGATGTCACAACGGATTTACTAGCGAATACATGTTATTTCAGTGTCGTACAGGGCCCTATTTCTCAAATTGAATGTCACCGAGTTACATTCATGTACAATTGTAATCGCTGGATTATAGGGCTAATTACATGAGATTTGTTATTACAGACACAATGCAAACAAACATATGCCGTTATAAAGTGTGGAGAACGGAACTAGCGAAATTGCACAAAGGCCAGCTCTGATTGGGATTGATTACCCCAAAAACGGTTAATTGTATGCGGAAGCAAAAGTCAACATCGTACTAACAGCAACCTCGAATTATCGGTCATAATTTATATGACTGGGAATTTTCTCCTAACCGAATACAGGAATGATGGTGTCGTATGGATCAATTATACGCTTGAGCAGATCAAATCGACACTATCCGTAAATCCTTATCGCTGTCATGGCAGGATTTGTCGTAGACTGATCAAGCTCCAAACAACAACGTTAAAGTTGCGAGTGTGTTCCTATACCACAGCGGTCGGGAACCTATGGCTCGCGAGCCATATATGGCTCTTTTGGGTATAAGATATGGCTCTTTGCCAAATATTTGTTTTTGTACTGAATTGATTAATATTTCAGCGAATTGTTGGTAAATTTTCATAACGGCCAGAATAATAATTCTCGTGGCTGTATAAACATGTCTTTAAGAGGTAAAGACAATGTCGTCCTCAGGTTTAGGGGCTCCGACCCCTTCTTTTGAAAATCATCATATTTAAGTTACGCCGGCGGCAAATATCACTCGCAAATTCTATGTACCGGACTCGAAACGTTGAATTGTGCGATACATTGATTGATCAAAGAGCATAGCAAAGGAAAGGAATGGACGTAGTTTATCTTTGTCCTTGATGTTTTTTGCGGCATATACACCGACCCATGATGCACATTCACACGATCTGCGCATTATGCATGCCATGAGTGCATGATGTACATATGCCGCTGGACAAGGAAGTGCAGATATAGCTTTTACGGTTTTGTATGTCATGCACCACCCCTCCATGCTATCTCAGCAATGCATGAGCGCCAAGCAGGGAAGCCATGGATACCACGATAACTAATCAGGTCTTTGGTCTGACCCGGCCGGGAATCGAACCCACGACCTACCGATCAAGAAGCCGGATACTTAACCATCACGCCATCTTGTCTAGCAGACATGACGACGCCAATTTTAAAACGGAGTTTTCACATACGCATTGTCCTCCTGATCTTATGGCGCGAAATGAACTGTTGTGGATGTGATAATTACAAACTCGAATTACAAACAACGTCATAGCTATCCACGTTCTTGATTGGTAAGTATAGCTCTGAGTAGTACCGGCGATAAAATGTAGGCGTGTAGAGCAACGTTATGTTACCGCCGAATACTTTCAGAATTGAGAAGTCGATTAGTATTTAGATTTTAAGAATCAGTGTGACAGTCACATTCGATTAATATGAGTTATATTAAATTCTGTTATCAATGGTGAGGCTTGGCCCGTCTTTGCCCAGCCTCTCGTTTCGAGCTTTATTTTTGAACATGAAATCCCAGTTTTTACAGAGAAAATATGGCACACACGAGGAATCCCATGTAGTGAGTTCGAATTAGTGCTACCATGACGTCACGAATTTTGAATTGTGACGTGACAGTTGATTGACATGTATGGCTCTTTGGGAGTTGGGATGGGAAAAATTGGGCCAATATGGCTCTTCGGACAAAAAAGGTTCCCGGCCACTGCTATACCACATAGTGTCAGGCTCTGATAGCAACCCAACAATCAATAGATGACTGGACACTGTGACTCTGAGATGATCATTATGGCTCCGTACGGCACATGATAAAGCTTTTGCTCCGCTTACCTTGATCTTGATAGTAAGTTGTACAGTCAGAAAGAAAGACAGCTTGTATAGATGTATATATATATACTTACAACATATGTGTCAGAAGCAAAAATGGCAAGTCATCCCATAACATACATTCGATCCACGGTGCTTTTTCCGTGCAGTTATCTTCCAGCTTATACCGCATGCATCGCAAGTCATGTCACGACGAGTCTATCTGTTACATAATCGCCATAGCAAATATTGAAAGGTGATAAAACCCAACAGTACTCCATTCGTTTCTCCTGTACACATCAAAGCCCTGAATAATTTGATATCTTATCTCTATCGCCTATCGCCTATATAATTAGGAGGTCTCCTGGGAAATCTATAGGGTAAGCAGATATGCGAAGAGAACATTTCATAAACAAACAGGCTTCCCTAGAACCGTGGGGTTTTATACGGATTACATCGCAGACATAATGAACAAATGAAAGCCTCAATCGCCCGGGGTCATAATTATTATATTCGTTCACTCAAGATTGCTATTCAACTTTATCAACTGGAATACATGGATATCACCATATTTTTAATCCCTATTCTTGAATGAAATGCACTTTTCTTCCATACAGCGCAATGTTCATATTTTTCGCAAGACTGATCAATTTAAACCCAACTCCATATCGCGACATGATTAGTATTGCAGATAGTTGGNCNCCAGGTGCCTGAAATGCATTGCATANTTGGATTTCTTAATATATCCAGAAGTAATTGATTTTGAAGGTGCTATTCGGTATGTTACTATCAAATAAAACTCTGTCTCTCTTCCTTTTGATACACACTGCTCCCTTGAATATTTTGTACATGTCTGTGGACGAGGTATTTATTAGGACTCCCACAATCACAGATTGCAAATTTTGCAAATCGTATTATTGATATTTCAACGAAAGAATAAATTTTTCGTGAATGGGACCGTCAATGTGGCATATTTCTTAACTATTGAGACCATGGAACCACCTATTTCTATGCGTAATCTGATGCTATGTTCAATATACTAAGAATAGATCACTAATGACTTCATCCACATAATGCGATTGAAATACACTGTGCTCTCGCTGCTATAAATGAATAGCGTTTGATCAGAAGCTCGAGGTTTCACTACATAATGGTGCCGACAGTAATTACTCGTCGTTGATGAATAATCCCGATCAGCTCTATTGCTAAAATCGATCTTTAAATAGCTCGAAGTCCTTAGCCCGCACCTGGACAACATATTTCTACAAAGCAAAAATGCCCTGTCAACGCAATAGAATTTACTCGTGATCATGTAGCCTACTTGGAAACTAGAAAAATGAATGTCACTTGTCCTTGTTAACTCGAGAAATTGGGTATGCGTATACGTATTGCCACGTAATAGCAGTTACAGCAGTGGTTCCCAACCTGTGGTACGCGTACCACCAGTGGTAGGCTACGCGAAAGTCTTCCAGGTGGTACGCGAGTAGATTCTGTTTTTGTACGACCGAAGGGAGTTATTAGTTCGGGCGGGGTTGATTTTGAGTTTTTTTGAAGCCGTCGTCGTCGTGGTGGTAAGGTCTTCGTCGTGGGTAGGGGCAATCCCACCAATGACTGCCTACGCGGAAGAGATCTAGTCGTAAAGCATTGGGATTTTACCTACCCAAATTCCGTTTTAATATATTTGTCCACAAGAATTTCAAATGGCTCCACAACAGAAATCTTATACTGCGCCTTAAAATGGGCAGTTTGTTTTCTGTTTCGCTGCCTTCGGCATTTCAACATGTTGTAAACATTTTTGACAGCCTTCGGCGCGCGTAAAATATAGGTGGTACGCGAGCACTGCATAAAACACCGAAATGGTACGTGGGTGGAAAAAGGTTGGGAACCACTGAGTTACAGAAATAACGACTCAGTGTTAAAGCCTGGGATGCCAATTTCCTTGGTCTAAATACCTCAAACAATTAAAAATAAGTACAATGTACAATTGTACATGCACAGTGTACACACATCTACACGTGTGCAAGTGACTTTAGTCATTTACCTATACCATACATTAGACCAGTGATTCACAAACTGCTACCGTTACAGATTATCAGGTGTGCCGCCAATCTTTTTGTACTGTTGGAAATAATTAGATAGTATATCCATATTGAAATGAACGCGAATATTTTCGACTGACACTAGGGCTAATCTTCAGCAACTAGTATAGAGAATTGGAAAAAACATTGTATATATCAACAATCGTATATCATAAAATATGACCTCACCAGCATGAAATTTCGAATACGGGAGCGTTCAATGTACTATTTTTAAATGGTACACGAACTACTTTTGTTTGAGTATCCATAAACTAGCCTGCTAATTACACAGCACAAAGGAAAGGGGGACTTCAATGTTCATCGTGACGCAAATAAATGAAATGGTTTTAATCCAGCTTAAAATGGAACATACAAAAGATTAGACCTGTTATATAACATTATGTCTCTACATTCACTAATGTCATGTAGATCGGTCAACTAACTGTCAGTTACTAGGGAATGAAGTGCGACATTTTTTAACAATATTGAAAATCATTGTCTCCATTAAATCGGGATCTGAGAACGTTAAAATTTAGAACATCCCTAATTTTTACTAATGCATTTCTCCGATTTATGATGCGATGCTATCTGGTTCGTACAGAAACCGCATTGGTGGATATTTGGATCTGCGTCATCAATTATTAACCAAACCATCAATATCTTCCAAATTTATCCAGACAATAAACCGATCTGCGCTCGTTTGAATTCTAGCACCGGGACAACAATTGTGACGAAACTTTGGACCGAAAGGAAGCGATTCTCTAACGGCATCCAACAAGTTTCAGATCGATTGTTGTGGATTAGTAATTGGATCGGTTTTCCTATCACTGCGATACTACGGCGACAAATTGTTGTCGTTTTATATCAATGGGATGCGCATTATACTAATGGCCGGGTATGTTATGCTCAGCGACATTCGGGTCGCCTTCATTGGACATTGATCGAGTTTCGGTGTTTCTGTGTCATCATCGTACAGTGGCATCATCGTATATTGGTAAGTTGTTGCACACACATTCACCGCATGAAACCGGGCACGCTCCCCTTTCCTTTTCCTGTACCACAGCAGTGGAAATTGTTTAGCAACATCGGATCATGAAAATGTCCTGCGGCTCGGAATAGGCCTTGGTTGATATGCGATGCTACAATCAATTAGTACTGCGACTGGGTCCTAACCGACATTATGTAAAACGAATCAGTTTATTTATTCGTAAGTAAGCGCTTTTCCGACAATAACCTATATTAACAAAATGATGTCACCAACCATATCACATAGTCAGTAAATCGTTAAGACATTTGCGCCCTCGTCTTACGTTTTGATTACTTGTTTTATCGTTCTGATTCTGTCGGATCAGTCCTGTACAGAACATTGTTTGCATATCCCTTTTTGCTGTATAATTACAGGTAAGGCTGTGAAGATCGTTCCTAGCTCTCGAATCCAAATTGAATAGCAATTGTAATGATTCGGGACGAGTAATCCGAGAATATTTTGCAAGTAGCTAACTAAGAATTAATTTATTGACTAGTATTAGGGTACAGTTTTAGATGCTATCCGCCCTCTGTAAGAGTCGTTACATCTCGGTTTGTCGCATCGGTGTTCTTCATAACATGCAACGTATTGCTATTTACGGTCGTGAAAACAACATTTATGTGCAATAGCGCTCGCTACAGAGCTCCATTGTGACAAGCGCCATGAAATAGATGTGTTCGAGAAACACAGTTTTTGTATATTAATACCAAATTTTGGCAGTGCTGCATTGCGGTCCCGTACAAGGGACACGTTCGAATCTACCGAATCGTTCATACTGATATGGGTTTGATACTTGACTCGGAATCGCGACACGCAGGTGCTCGATTTTGCGCAAACTCCATTGTAGTAAAACTCTGCAAATCTTACCCACGGGTGCAAAAAGGCGTCCGAAAGTCTGTGGCTTTAAAAGTTTGTCGACGGTCGCCAAAGAGTAAAGCACTAGACCTTAATTAACAGTCATTTACAGTGCGTTAGCGAGAAACCAATATAATNAAGTTTAATTCCATCGAGAAAGGGATTTTTTNAGCGGCGTTGATTTCATTTTCAGCAACCTCTTTGGTGTTGCCGACCGCAGGGCAATTTTCAAGGGCTAGGCTTTAGAAAGTCTGCAGTCAGGCTTTCATTATTTGAACAGAGGTCGTGCGTCGAACCTGTAATTATAGATGCCGCTAAATTTCACCNTTATGGTAATTGTTTTCGGGTGTACGATCCAAGATTCGGAACGCTCTTCATCTTGCTNCAGACCACATTTTTNTTGCTGCAATGCTGCAATGCTACAATTATATGCGGTTGGCGTTGAGTTGCTTCGATGCTATAGAATTTCCCTAATAGAACTGTTTCCAGAATAATTTGACCGGTTGTACGTTTTCCAGGCGTGGTATGGTGTAACTNTGATTCTATCGTGGCGTTGCTTCCATATACATTCATATATATCTCTNGGGCACTTTTTTTGACATGTCAAAAAAAGTCANAATTAGNTTAAAATTGTACCGTTANGTCAAAAAATGTCAAAATTGTTTACAAAGTTAAAACCTTTTTTGCAATCTGCATTTCGTTTTTTATCGTAGATTTTGCACTGTCGGTGAACTTATCATTTAACATTTTACAGCTTGTAGCCTACTTTACAGGCNTAATAGCGTTGTAGACGGCCCATTGTCTGCTCATTGTGAATCATAAACATTCAAATGAAACAAATTGGTTGACATGGAGTTATGCTCAACGTACCGCAATATCCCAACTGAAGCAAGACTGCGTGGGCATTGCATGGTTTTTATATCAAGAAGCTCACGATGAAAAATTGTGATGAAGACGCCATTGCCAGAATGAAGCAACACGGTTTGTCAACAGCAGTGTACGCTCAACTTCAGCGTTGTCAGCTAACAACAGCTGCTGTTACAGCAGCGTCATCGGCTGTAATAGCAGGACAATTACGCACAATTTTCTATCTTCGTAACTTGTTCCACAGCTGATTATCTCAGTGTTATATAATAACGATGACTTGAAAAGATTTATATCTGAGTCGGCGAGGTGTCCAATTCTGAATGGGCTCTTGTGACGTTATATCTCTATTATTATTTTTCTAAATAATGACAATTACCTGATTATCACCATCTCAAGAAAATAGGGCACCCGGTCGATATGGAAGGTCCTCAAAATAAACGCAGACCAAACTGGACTTTGCGTTAAATCACTGCTGCATATGGATCGACGATAACCATGGTGTATCAATATAGTTCAAACGCGAATCATGTGACTTTTTGCAATGGTCACACCACCATTGAGTACACCCTGTCTCTATTACTATAGTGAGGGCAACATTCATGAAGGTCGGAGTACTTGTTACATGCACCCTGACGCATGAAATTACCGTTTCTCTGACGGTCTCAACCGCAGATTCGCATTTGATTAGCCTTCACCGTTAACTGATCTCTTATTCAATCGTCGAATATATTGGCTGTCTCGATTAATGTCAAGACAAACCGAGCGCTTGCATGGTACTTATCACTGACTTTGTAGGTTTAAAATTGCGTATTAATTCCTAAATAAGGTAATGGAGTAGTCATACACAATCGAGCATAAAATATCAGAGTATTGGAAATAGAAAATGTGTAGTTTTCGCTGTAAGTTAAGTAGACGCGATTATGGCATATCGCTTACCGCGGCTACCGAGCGACTCCGTGGCGCAACGGTGGCACGTGTGACTCCAGATCAGAAAGTTGCATGTTCGAATTATTTCGAGGTCGTGTATGTTAAAATAATTATTTCATTTCCAAAGTATATTGTACTTTCACGAGAGCCAGAGGGACATGTTAACTTTCAATGCGTCGAACGGACGTACGACTCCGTGGCGCAACGGTAGCGCGTCTGACTCCAGATCAGAAGGTTGCGTGTTCAAATCACGTCAGGGTCACTCTACTGCGTTTTCGCAAAATTTTGAATTTTTGTTACTTCATTGACATTGTAATTTAAATGCATCTACCAATCATAGAATCCCTTGTCACCGTGGGGTGGGTAGTTTGAGACTTGAATTGAAGCAGTGGTCATTTCAATGTTTCTATTCTTAATCATGCAACTTGCAGCATTCAATTAAAACAGGTTTACTATACTCGGTCTTATCTAACAAAGCTCATCGGGCCACACGTGAGTTATGAGTGTTGGAGAAATGATCCAATAGGCATTGACAAAATTCGGCATACATATCGGAATGCAGCTTCAGAATCCTAGGTATTTAAGTTTACGGGTTTCAGGCGTTTTTACGGGATCAAACCCGCTTTGCGGTTCACTGTATACAGTACGGCACATGTTCTGTCATAACAATTAATGTGAGGGAGAATCGGAGATGCCTCTTAGAACATCGTATAAGTTTGAAGGACAAGGAGAATTGTAACTTTTGATGTGCCCACTGGCATAACCTTGCTATACACTTATACAGTGATCTGCCCTGCATGAATAACACACCGACTATAAGTTTCAATGCACCCTCTACTCTGGCGGGGCAACATTTTGAAGTAATATTAACTCCACTCGGGGCCTACGATAACTTATCTGAGGCCCCGCTCCACTGTTCCGCCATAGAAATATTTGGAACACATCCCAATCGTGAACATCATTCGTAAACATACATTTTCCTAGTCCCAGCACGTGATTATTAGCACTAATCAGGTGTTATGGTTATGGCTTATCCATAAAATCAGTCAGACATATGGCTGGTATTGTATATAACTACTTCAATACTCCATTATTGGTTGCTACATTTATGTATACCTATATACTGTATTCCTCTATTCGTTATTTCGGAATGTTCAACGATCCCACATATTTCATTTCTAACGTGCGTGAAAAATATACTGGCGTTATTGGCGTAACAATTTACTTCGAACAGGTAACTTAACGAATTAAAATATCAACTGCCTCCATCCGACCCGATAATCCTCCTTAATATGTTCGAATTGAAAAATTCAAACGTGTTTGGGATATCTTTCAAACGAATTCGCTGGAAATTTTTCTGAGACTGC
>ATSW01003650.1:0-13264 GCA_000444245.1 Botryllus schlosseri
GTGCGAGGAGAGTTAATACAATAAGGCTGCCCAACTTTTCCCGCAGAGTGAGGATTATTATTTTNAATGTGTAGTCAATGGAATATCCTATTAAGAACGTGNTTACGATAACCTTAAGTTGTAGCAAAGCTCGCTTTTCTTTCTGTTTTGAAACTGAACTCTGACTTACAGTGGTCAGGGATCTTCGTATGACAAGGTGNCGNATTATTGCAAGACAGAGTATGACGATCATGATGGTTGGTGCGAAAATCCCCAATGAAAATGACAACCCCGACAGCACCTTTATCCACATAGCTGTCTTGAGATCGATGCTGCACATATTCCCGTTTCTCCACGGCGTGACNGTCATTTGAAGGTAATGCGGAAANACCAACAGCGTAAACGACAATATCCAGGAACCAGCAAGCAACATACGGCAAATTTTCAGGGAAACTTCCCGTTGCGCATTAAAAGCGTGCACGATCCCGCGATACCGAATGATACTCAACAGCAAAACGTGATGCACCGTTACCATCGTTGCTGAGATATCGACAGTAGCAATCAGATTGCACATGAAGGAGGGCAATGCGAAGTGCGCCGCGCGAAGGAGAAGGTAGATCATGAACGGGCTAATGCATGATGATATCAGATCGGTAAAACTCAGTCCGAGAGTAATAGTAACAAACACGGTTTGCTTCATTCTCAACAAAATGACTATCATCACGGCATTGCTAACGAATCCAGCAACATTCAACGATGCAAACGCGACCAAAGTGCAAACTTGTTCTATAAAACCGAAGTTCGTGAAGACGACATTCGTACCGTTTGACTCCAACCGCTGTATCAATTCATCTACATCCAGCATGTTAGATCCTTTTCTGTGCGTCTACACAAGGGATCTTATCATAGACGTTTTCAGTTTACATTTAATTACCTTTGCACATGAACCCTGGCAACCAACTCTTTCATTGGCCTAAACCGAATCGATGATATTCTTGAATTGGCTGATAGAAGTTTAAACTCCGTAGGCCTACTCAGGGATATCTAGATATCCCTGGTCTACTATAAAACGACTATCAAATGGATAATCGAGACATCCGGCTGCAGATAATTCGGGATGAAATAACAATAGATGGGTTGAAAGATCCATTGATTGCGATAAATTGTAGTATACGCGTCGTCTTTATTATTACGGGGAATATGAAATACGGATTTAATAATGGGAGGGGGATAGGGTATTGTCCTTTGCCCCCGTAATTATATGTTGCCCTTCTAAAATTGTCGAGTTGAGCTCAGTACGTAGTACCGAGTAAAGAGTAGGATACTCAAAACGTCGTCTGCACCTATGTCATTTCATATCAATCATGGAAAGTAACATGGCTCAAACAGGTTCATCGATCTCCAAAATCACACACTCACGGTTCGCGGTTTCCATCCAGGAACAAAACCACACTTTGTCAACATCTCACAACGTCGTCATTTGGACCCCTATAGGGTGGTCAACTAAACGCATGTGATCCATCCTCCCCCCGCTCTTATGCCACTTTGGACAGCTACTCTAAAGCCAGAGGTCACTGTTATGTGATGGCAGTTGTGTGTGTGGCGTCTAGTCACGCTAAGCGTGAAAAATTTCTCATTTAATCCTAGTTGCACATATATTCTAACCTCTTTCAGCCCAGATGATCAGATTTACAGGTAGAGGTGAAGCACACCACGTGGATTCTCATGTTGGTCGAAACATCATAGTTAAGATATTATTTTTACTCATTTTAAGATTAAGACACGTAGTGAAAAAAATTCCAAGTTCAATAAATCGACATACAATACTATATAACACTGCTCTCCGGCTTGTATATCTAGAAACAAGTATTTACTGAAAATACAGAAAGAGCGTTGCATTAATTCAATCAGTTTTATGTCATATATAGCACCTATTGTAAATGCGAAATAATCACTTGAAATACAATAATATTATTTTAGTCTTAAAATACAATTGCTTCCTAGACGATTTGCATTTTCAACCAATTTAAGGCAGTCTCTCGAAAGGTTAGGGCAGTAGAGTGCCATTTCGTCTTCCCTTATATCTTTCTTTTGTAATTTTCACATCTTGGCGGAACCTTATCCCTTGCTCACTTCAATCACTAAGGTCCAAATCAAAATGACCCGGAAATATATCAAGATCTTTGAACAGCAAGTTAACTTTAATGCTTATGTTTGCTCCAGAGTTTCCATATGCCTATAAAAATTTATGCACCAACTGTTTGTATGGGTGCTTTGTGAATCTTCAAAAAGATTTGTTACTATATGTCAATGAAGGAATTACATGCAGTAAACTCATTTCTTAATATGAAATTAGAATCTTTCCTTCGCATTAGAATCGGAGGTCCATCCAAGATACCAGCTTTAAGCTTCTCATTGGAGAGCCCCGTGCTTTGACGATCTGCGTCGTTAACCCTAGTTTGCTGCAATGTGGTGGAAAGACAATTCTATGCCTGGGTACAAAATGTTCATTGTTCATTAATTACTTCATTGGACAACGTTAAAACTGGTTTATTCTGGTCGGTATTTCTTGCGCTAGTGGTGGATTCTTGACCTGCTGCGGGACAAAGGAAACAGAATTACACTGTTCTCTCTAAGCTGCGCGCGTGCCTGCTTGCGCAGTGCAGACACGGTCTGTGCACACAGAAAATATGTGCCGCTCATAAAACAATCCACATGTGGTTCGAAAAAAGATCGCTATGCCTTTCGCAGAATGCACTGATGCTCATCTGACCAAACTGACGACCATTTTAGATGTACAAATGTTCATCACTAATTTGTAATCAGTAATTCGTAATCAGACGAAGCGACACAATCTCGGTTGAAACGTCGATTTCGGCCCGAGTGAGAAACACTATCTCCTCTCTCCAACGGACGAGCAAGTTCACGTTCCTCTTCTCTAAATAATATTGTATTTGCACCCATAAGCGTGGCATTCCCGTATTCAAAATAATTCGTTAGGTATTTTCGTCATAGTCTTTTTAATTGAACCTCGAAGTGTGGTATTGTGTATGCCTGCAAATTGCAATTCATTGCTGTGAATAATAGTTACTCAACAGGACTTTGCAAACGTTGATCGTGAAATGCTACATGTGCACTTGTGCAGTGAAGGGCGTTTAATTACATCAGCTTTTCAGCAGTACAAATTCTGATTCTATTCGATTCGTTTGAACGGGAGTACTCTATATCCAATTAACTGGGTCGCCGCTTGACCGACTAATAAGAAGTGCACCAATATATGTGAGATTCTTTCTTTTTCGAGTATGAAAGGTCTGCTCAGCAAAATATGTTGCGAAGGCAAAATAGCACGAGAATTTCCGGTGGTTAAAATGTGAACAGAATGAAAGCTGGGTGAGCTCAATCACTACATTAAGCATAAAAGTCTCGTGAAACCGCTTGGAATTGTAAGAAGATGCAAGATGAGACAGAAATCTAATCTCGAAAGAGTTATTAAAGGTCACATCGACGATACTACCTAGCTGTGAACACTTTTTCATCACTGTTGCAGTTTCTCAACACGACAACAATCGTATAGACTAGTGCTTTACAACCTGGTATGGTATACGCACATGCGCGAATGAAAAAATGTGCAGTGCGATTGATGAAGGCGCTACGAATGGTGCGAATGAAAACCCGGAAAACTGCGGATGAAAATCCTATATAATTGTTAATTTTTCTCACGTGGAATAATTCAAATAATCCTAAAAGGAAATTCAAGGGCAGTGGAACTTTTGTAGTTGCGACGCAATTGTAAAAACTTGTTTAACTCACGACGCACCATTAATCGTGGCTTTGAAAATAACTTGGTCTCTCACAAGTCGTAGTGTATTGACTGTCTATACTTCCTTTCGCTGTACAATCATCATAATTCTCGTAATAACTGTTCACTTAGAGAGAGGCACGAGGATAGTAGTAAATACCATCACTACAGAGTCACATTTCCAAGTTACTGTAACGTAGGATTTCCATATTTTGGAAATCTGAAAAGAGGACACTTTTTCAGAAATTCTAAACTTGCAAAACCGGAGGAGAATTTACAAAAAATGGTAATTTTTTTCCACATTGTGGTCGGTTGACTAAAGAAAGGTCTTTTTCTCGCTGGGTGCCTAGAATACAATATTTTCCTTCACACTGCCGGGTGGTTGACTAACAGAAATTAAAAAATGGTCAACTTTTTACTCGGCTCCCGAACTCGACATGGTGCCACAGCTATCTGTTAATATGTAGGCCTATGTAATATTTCTTGAATTTATTGCAAAAAATCCTGCGATATATTTTAAATATCCAAGGTCACTGTGTTGGGTACTATAGTTAATAAGCGATTCACATCAGAAATTACGGATTGATCATGAGGATCTGCATGCCGACCTTTGGTATGAATACATGATAAGATTTGAACGACTCGCATTTCTGGAAAACATAATCGAAGACCGTTCGGATGAACTAGTGCGGCGGTGTGCAACGACCGAGTTCATTTCTAGGCCAACTTCTTCTGCATCGGGGCACATGAAGACATAAAGTTTTAGCCAACATACCGCTGATAAAATATGGTGCCAAAAATCAGCGGTGACAAAACCTTGTCCAAAAATGACCGTCGCTGGATGGCCAAGCCTTTCGATATGGATATGCTCCATTGTTGGCTGTCGGCACCGAATAGTCCCATTCCTGCAATCTGATTAGACCAGGCCTAGGCAAAGTGCGGCCCGCAGAGCTATTCTGTGCGACCCGCGGAATGTTGCTTGAAATTCCAAATATAAAATCTTCTTTTTTATGTTGCTGCGTGGACTAAAACCATAAGGATGCATAGACTTAGTCCTGATCTGGGCAAAGTGCGGCCCGAGGGTCAAATGTGGCCCGCGAAGCTATTCTGTGCAACCCGCGAAAGGATGCTTGGAATTCAAAACATAAAACTTGTTTTTAGAATGACTAAAAAGCTATAGGCTATATCAAAGGAACAGGAAATTCGTTTACTTTGAAGCCTGCTCATTAATATGGCACGATTATGCTGCCTACGTACCTGGCATGCGTAATCCAGATACCAAATAAATGCAATGTGGCAAAGTATGAGTATCAATTGAAGTCACAAGAAATCACTCTTTCCATATATAGTTTAGTTCCAACCTTTCTTGTTGACATTGTCACATTACGCATTATACGGCATGTGTTTCAATTTGTGACGTGAAATGTTTCGAAATCCGTAATTCGTAAAACAAGTCGATCAGAGCTCGCGATTACTATACGACTCATCATATCTATCACCCATAAAGGGTTAACGCGCATGCCGAAAAAAGAAAGCCGTAAACGGAAATTCAAAGAAGGTCTAGGTTTAGAATTAAGAACACGAAATATTCGCATACTCGAGTCAGGGGTAAACCCATCCTTTCAGTTTTTGTCGATCATGTCGCCGAGATTAAGGATTTTAATTAAAGTCGGTCTTATGACAAAAGCACGAAACACTCAGTCCAGGGAGGGCGAAGTTCAGAAGGATTGCATGCTTCGCTCAGCATAAAGGCTATTTAACCTGCACACTGCTCAGAAGGCAGCGACCAGGAAAATAAGCCTTGTATACTATTGCATATACATTTCAGTACAGTGGTTCTCGAACTGGGAGACGTGAAAGCATCAGAAGGGTGGCACAAAGCCGAAGTTTATAGAAAAAGTTTTCGAGCTCCGCGCGATATACCCACCAGCTTGTAGTTGTTGCTCTGTGTATTGTCCGACTTTGATAGCTCACAACTCTCCCATCACCAGTCATAATCTTTCATGCCATTAAACTATCCGTTGATATTGCTGGCATTCTGGTTGAATTTTTTATTATTTTGTGATATCATGATAAGTGGGCGCGAAATTGTTCACTATCATGAAGAGACAGGGGTGGCTAACCGGCGGCCGTAGAAGGGAAATTGTGCGGCCGTCGTCACGTAATTCAATTAGTATGTGTTGGCGGCCGTCGCCATGCAAATTGAATTTACGAATAGACTACCGAATTTTGGAGAGGTTTTAATTAATCTTGAAATTTTCTTCGCACTGCGCGCGACACAATACTACTTCATTTTTCGATTTTAGTATAGTAACGCCATTTGCAATCTGAGCCCCACAATGCTATGTGAACAGCAGAGGAAAATTATGCAGTCCATATATAAATATAAACTTGGAATCGTGTGCTCCTCACGAAAGAAATTTGTTTCTGATCCGATTGCGCGATTCCAATGTCGTTTCATCATTATTTATAACTTGGCATATATTTTCGAAAGCACCCCTTCCATCAACTCTACCGATAAATCTGATCACCTGGGCTGCGAAAGGATAAATGTGTGATAGTAATATGTGAAACTACTAACATTAATGACGAAATTCATTCGTGAATCTGAAACAATTTTCGTGCTTCGCGCGGCACTGACGGTTCCCCGATGCTTTGTACTTGACAACTAATCATTTCGGTGCGTATAGTAAGCCGGTATCAATAAATGGATTCATCCCGAGTTCGCCGGAAATGGACATAGACAGTATAACATGGTTATTTGGCGTCCAATTAGTTCATTACTACTGTCCCCTGGAGTGCGGCCGTAGGCTACACGAGAAATTGAAATGCGGCCGTGACTAACAAAAAGGTTGGCCACCCCTGGTCTAGAAGAAAGTGGATAGGGGTTAAAAGAGAGCTAAAATGTATCATGTTTTGTTTGTTTCGAATCATGTCAGATAATATATATATTTTTTACTTAACCGCCACTTTCTCATCATCTAATATCAACACATTCACTGAGCGGCAATTATTAACATTGTAATTTGAAAATAAAATTAAAATACGCTGGAGAATATAGCAAATTTTTTTCACTTGACCCGCCAACGTATTTATTTTTCTCATTTGGCCGGCGGAGGAAAATAATTGCCCACCCCTGACTTAGCCGGAAATTCATTTACTATCAAGCCTGTTCACAGTGTTCAGTGTTCATTAACATGCCGCGATTACGCAGCCTATATACGTATCACACATACGTAATCCAGATTAAAAGTAAAGTCAATGTAGCAAATTATTCCGTTACAATCAAAATCACAAGAAGTCACCAAACCTTCTTTTTTGCCATTGCAACATCACGCATTACTCGGTCTGTGTTTCAAATCGTTGCGTGATGCGTGTCTAAATCCCTATTTCGTAAAGCAAGTCAATCAATGCCCGTGTTTTCTATGAGTCATCATCACCCATAAAGGATGTCAAAAAAAAAAGAAAACCGAAAGTTGAAATTCAAAATCGGTTCGGAGCACCAAATATTCGTTTACTGGAGTCGGGGGTAAATCCGTCTTTTTTGTAGTTAGTGCCGAGCACGTCGCCATCAGGAATGAGTATAACTCAAGTCGGTTCTATGACAAAAACACGGAGAAATACACTCGGTCAATGGACGGCGAATTTCTGAACAACTGCAAGCCTGACGCAATTACAAGGCCATTTCACCAATCACCAAGATACATACTGCTCAGAAGCCAGAGACCAAGACAATAAGCTTTACAGTATCCCCAGGACCGTAAATACCGCACCCCCAACCCCCAATTGGGGACGAGCTCGAGGGGGCCAAAATTATTTCGTGAATGAATATAAATTATAGTGTATTTTGTTTTGAAAATTTATACAACTTCTTTCAAATTTTTCTCACGCTACGCGCGATTTCGAGATGAATGGTTAATAGAATTGGGCATTTCGGTGTCTGCCATTACCGCGCCACGACGGACCAAGACATATGAAGTTTAGACCAACGCGGGACTCCGAGAAGGCACTGCAATTGCAACTGATGATCAAATTAACTAAGTAGATTTTAAATAATTACCGTTGATTTCTCATTCCCCAATATCAACACATCTACTGAGCACCATTTAGTGTAACAGCTTTCACTTAAGACATAAAATCAATACGTTGGAGAATACAGCTAAAGTTTCTGACTCGGCCCGCCAACATATATCATTCTTCTCATTTGGCCCCCTGGATTAGACAGTAGTACAAATGCTGGTGCGGAGCATGTACCGGAGCCGGATTGGATATCCGGCCGGATGTTTTCAATTTTGGTCGGACCGGATCGGAGCCGGATCAGTACTTTTTGGTAAGGCCAGAATCTTTATGGATAAGCATGACGTTTGTAACTAAATAACTACCAACCCACCACACACAAGTAACCGCCAAGCCAGTGCGAAAATAAACGAGTCATATTTAGAAATTCACGGAACCACAACAGTGATGAGCGGACTGTGATATTTTTCGGTCCAAGTCCAATCCTGAAAATTTTCAACTCAGTCCTACTCCATCCTGATCCAAAAATATTTTCAAAATTCACAGTCCAAGTCCGGTCCAGAAAATTTTCAACTCAGTCCTACTCCATCCTGATCCAAAATTATTTTCAAAATTTACAGTCCAACTCCATCCTGATCCAAAAATATTTTCAAAATCTAAAGTCCCAATCTATAACTAAAAAACAGAAGAACATGTTATAGAGAATAATTAGGCTCTCTGAAATATAACTCTGGTCTGTGAAAAGATGTATATTTCCAATGTTTGCCTTCACCCGAGCTGCAGTGGGCCTACACATGACACAGCAACTTTAATTTTACATTTTAGCAACAAGAATGTAAATATCTAGACTAGCAAGATGGCTATCAATACCTTGACCATCACATCATGAGCAATGTGCATATACGTACAATGGCATCAGGGTTGATAAAAATAGTTTTTTTTATAAATTTGACTGGCTAGTTGATAAAATTGTTAGGTCGGTTTGAACAAACGCTCCACATCAAGCTCGATTCAATTCCAGCCTGTAGAAGCGAAGTTATTACAACTGGAGAATTTTCAATATAATAAAAAGTATACACACTTTTTCGAATTATACTGGCTGCCCTTCCCTATGAAGTTTTGTAAGAAAATGGTGCATAACAAATTTGACTCAATTCCAACCAACATGGTATTTACTGTGGGATATTCTTTCATCAATAATTTTAGAGATGCAACACTACTTCGAAGAGCTTCTTGGAGGTACAGAACTTGAATATACAATTGGATAGTATATTCATATTGAAATGAACCCGAATATTTTCGAAAGAGACTCGTCAGGGGTACGGTAATCGTCAGCAACTAATAGAGAATTGAAAAATTGTATATCAAGAATCGTATCACAAAATATGACAGCCGAAAATATCCGGGTTCATTCCAATATGAACATACTATTCAACACTATTTTTCTAACCCAAAATTTTCCACTTCAATGAATTCACCTACACCGGTTGGAATTCAACCTGTAGCATCTTTAGCCAGTGAATTTCAAAAAAGAAGTTATAGCTATCCTATCCTAATGTACCTACTACCCATACCAGACAAACAACTAATATATTCACTTTCCAGGGTCAATACACAACAAATTCGCCATAGTAGTTTGTTCCGTGAGCACATAAAATATTTTAGACGAAAGAACCAGCCAAATCACAATATATAGGTGAGCAACTACTACCGCGCCGGACATTAACGATCAACTTTGACAACTTGAATCAACGTCAATTGGCAACACTGGATACAATTCTTCTCTCCATCCGCCCGCACTGAGCCATATAAACACTGAGCTATATAAAAATAACCCCGCACTTCTGGTTGCGAAATCAGCGTGCCCGAGTCCGGATTTTGGCATGCTCAAAGTCCAAGTCCAACCTTATTTTTCAAAATCACAATCCGGTCCGATCCGGGTCCCAACTTTTTTTTCAAAATCACGATCCGGTCCTATCCGGACCTAACGAAAATAACCCATAATCCTGATCCTGTCCAATCCAAGTCCAATCCAATGCTCATCTCTGAACCACAATTCTGTGATCGGCCGGATTTCCGGCCGGAGCCGGATCAGTACTTTTTCCTGATACGGCCGGAGCCGGACCAGAGAATTGGAAAACCGGATCGGAGTCGGACCAGAGAATTTGTCGATTCACTCCGCACTAACAAATGCGAGACGCAAAGAAATTTAATTCATCCTAATTTGAAATCGCGTGCGTCAGACATGTTTTATAGAGCTGTGCTGGGTGGAATTGCGGTGTGCGCGTTCTGTATGTCATACATGTCCGTAAAATCGTGGCACACTACTGTAATATTGATAATGAATTCTTTTTCACGGTGAAGCACGGGTCGCGAGATGCCACAAAAACTCAGATTTTGGTGGTAGTCTAAAAAGCTGTTTTAATATTAACTTCCAAGTTAGATTGAGCTAAATAGCCGGACGCGCGGTATCGTGACTTTGAGGTAGCGAGCGATAATGTGCAATCATTAAAGAGCCGCAACCAGAGGCCGAAAGAGCCGCAGTTTGCTAACACCTGATCTATAGATTACCAACCTATGGATAGATGAGAAACTCAGTCGTTACACTTGAACACGCAGAGAGGTACACTGCTGGACTGCAATGTGTTTGAAATCAGGCTGATATGACGTCAAAGCAGTGCCGAGCAATTCCTTCAAGTGCTTTTAAGGAAGATTTCGCCTCGGTAATCGTATTGCTCCGTAAATCCGCCTTCGTTGGGTAACTCGCGGCAAAGTTTGGGAGTTTTGTTTCATAATGACGTTTCAATAAGTTTCTGTTCTATCTTCCTGTTCATACTTTCTTTTCTTGCAACTATCGCCCGACGACATATTCTTGGCCAAACTCTTTAGGTATTGCTAGCCTTCACAATACAAATGGAAGAGCCGCATTCACCATTGTTTGCCCGCAAATGATTGTGACCTGCGCTAGCGTGATTAATTACCAGGTTCCTCGTTGAACACAATGAATAATCATTGATTGATGATCACGTACCGTTGTTGCGGGTGAAACGTAGGTTTATACGAACTCGATTCTAGAATTCAATTGCAAATCCCTAACCCTGTTGTGTAGGCTTACCATATTTTGAAAATGTAAAAAGAGGACACTTTTTCAGAAATTTGCAAGATGCAAAACCGGAGTAGAATTCTCAAAAACCGGTGAATTTTTCCCACTTTGTGATCGGTTGACTAGAGAAAAAAAAAGGTCATCACTTCCGCTCAGAGCTCAAAATACCGTTTGTTTCTCCACATTGCTAGGTGGATGACTAAAAAAAAAAAAGGTCATCTTCTCGCTCAGTGCTAAATTCACACCGAAATATCCGCCGGACCGTCACTTCTGTGCTAATTTTCGGCATATCACTCGCAATTTGCTCTAAATCTGACCTAAATTTTCAAAAAAGAGGACAAAATCTCAAAAAAGAGGACAAAAGGGCGTCCTCCGAGGACACTTTCAAAAAAGTCGAAAAAGAGGACAAATCCTCTTAAAAGAGGACGTATGGTAAGCCTACTGTTGTGCCACCTACGATGCGCATATTGTTAAAATACGCGATAGAATGCATCAATTTAAAACCAGGTTAAACCTCTCTAGCAAAATGGTGAAACTATAGTGTCCTATATTGTTTGGACACGAGCAAATCTCACGGCTCAGTGAAATTGGTCTTCGTCACATTTTCCATTTGGCTAAAGGCAATTTGACGATAATTTTGATCGGTTTGTCGAGCATCAAATTTGATAAAACGGGTGTCAATCGAAAGCTGCCGATGTACTGATTACCAAAATATAAATTTTGTTTCGCTCATGGCCCTGGAACCCCCACAATCAGCCTCGCATTTTTCATTGTTATGGAGAGTGGCATAGTGACGCAACAATGCTGTATGGCGAAACAAGAGTGTAGCTCAGGAGCAAATGAGTGGCTGCGCGGCGTTCCCGTCGCGGCAATGGGAAATGAGCTTGTATTTCGAAGTGCATCGCGTCGCAGAGAAACGTTGCGCTGCAAATACAAACGCGAGGAAAGGATAGTAGAAGCGAACACACAAATTACCAGCCTTTCCTTGACTTGTAAGGGTAGAACTGGGTCCACAGAATGCATTAAGGCCCAACGAATTTTCGCGCATTGTACTGTCGTAATTCGTGCGCATGGACTGTCAAAAGCTGCAAATGGAGTTATACGGAAGGTTTAGAGAACTTGATTCATATTCATGCATCTCAAGAGGTGTCAATTTTTGACAGAATAAGCAGTCGTCCACATCATGGGATGTGAATGATACTATTGATATGAAAATGCGATACTAATCCTTTGTTTACTCGAACACCCCTATTTAGGGAATATCATGGCATGGCGCCCTCTCCCATTTTATAAGGCCCCTGGTTCAGTCGAAGAGTAAAACGGAGAAATTGTGTCGAATACGGCTTTAACACTTTGCGTGATTAGTATACGTTAATTAAAAATATGGCAGATCGTAAAAATGCCATATAGTGTATAGTTTTTTTCTGAAAATATAAGGCATACATATAAGGCACGTATAATACTCGTAATGGAAAGAAAAATACAAATATTACTTCTAACAAGCGGAAAATATATTTCATGTCTTTTGTGCAGAAAGTTTCAACGGTGGTCAGCTAAAACAGGTCTCACGTTAAAAAAAAGTTGACGTCCACTTTTCCAGATTAGGACACATCATGGGCTTCTGCGTATAATATGTAATTGCTCGATTGCAAAACGGTAGTTTCAAACGTTATGGGGGTCATACTTACTGTGATGAGATATTCGACATAGGCAACAATGCGATGTGAACGGAAGCACGCAACCCGGTATCTAAACGCAACGAAAATTATGGGCATAAACATGACTTTTATGAAAATTGAATGTTGGTTCTACGTAAAAACAGCCCCGAAATTCCTTAGGCTACATTTCTTATTGGGGGATTAAACTACTTCTACTCGACAAACTTAAAGTAGCGAAAAGTAAGTAAGTAGTTCACAAAATATTACGAGGTAGAAATAGAAGTATCGAAAAAAGGTCTACTTGAATAAGTAACAGAAGTATAGGAAAACTACTTGAGTACTTCGAAAAAGTAGAAGTACTATGTTACTGACCACCTCTGTCTACTACTATGGTTATTCACACCAGGCCGATATTCTTCATTATTTTCCGTAACTGCCGACTTATAGCAGGGCCCACCTCTAGACTTTTTGTAAGACACCGCTTACGTGGATGAGGTGGCGAGGAGGAGCCAAGGTAAACCTCCAACACTTATGCATCGGAATTCTGAAGTCGACCTAGGTCTGACTCGAACCCGCACCCGTTGGTTTGTTTGTTTTGGGGCATTCATGGTGTTTGTCGACTACTATGGTCATTTGCACCAGGGCGATATTCTTCTTCTTTTCCGTAACTGCTGACTTATAGCACGGCCCACCTCTAGACTTTTGCAA
>KE605279.1:0-11221 GCA_000444245.1 Botryllus schlosseri
CTCAGGATTCATCAGCCTCGTCATAATCAGATATTTTTCGATCGATTGATTGGTCGCTCCACGTCGCTTGATCAAACCCATCGAAATACAAAATCGCTTTCGTTTGGTTGTCTAAAAGCCATTGATAAGTTTGTTTCATCTTTTGCTCGCTGTCGTAAAGTCCGCTAAATAGAAATTTGAATGGTCTGATATGGCCCTGAAACTTCACGTCTTTTAATTCTATATAATGGATCATTTCCTTCCCGTGTTGTCGACCAAATTCACTCAAGCATTGTGTCGCCATTCTCCGCACAAGAGTTGTTTTGCCGGACCCCACCGAGGCTACAACAGCTGTGACTGGATTTTTATCAGATGGAGTCAATTGTTTTCGCTCCATCAGAAACTGCAGTACATCTTCGAATGAAACGAATTGTGTTCCACATAAGTTTTCTGCGTTGAACCCTATCTCATTCCTCATTTCACATTTCACTAATTTTGATGACCTACCAAAACATCGGGATACTTTTGTTTCAATCGTTTCCTCTTCGACTTTCTCATGTCTTCCTTTAAAATAATCTTTCCTGCGAACTTTTTGTAGTAAAGGAAAGACATAAAAGTCAGGTTCGTTGAGATCTTCATGTTTAAAATCATCAAAAACATTCCTAGAGATTTTCTGCCATGTTTTTTCGTTGACAACGCTTACTAGCTCTTCACATATCTCTGTAGAATGTTAATATGATGAAATATTAAAAAAGCTTACTATATCTCATATATTCTATATTCCATATCGCAATTTCATAGCTATTTTTTATGATTAGGAATTCAGTTCGACCGACCATATGAAGTAAAACTTTTAAACTACAAGCGCTTCACGTTTGATAAGTGTTTCCTAGTCGGGTGATGGAGTAATTCCACATTCATAGAGTGCAATTCTGAAATTAGTAAGGGAATCTAGCTTTACGGTTGTAAAACTCCGTGAAGGGGTAGATACACCTGGAGTAACCAATTTTCCCATTTTATGCGAGAAATGTAAAGTATTAAACTGAAACTTTCAAAATGTGTATTCCGTTTGACAGATTACCAGATAAAAGTAACCACAGTTACATTTACATTTTAAGAACTACATTGAAAGATGAATGTAAACGATATTTTAGCAAACTAAATTTGTGCGGAGTGCACCTACCAAACCAGTGGTTTTCAACCTTTTTGTCTTCGTGAACGCCGTTTTGGCCGCCTCAGACCTCTGCGGTTCCACCCGTGCGAACTCAATTATCGTTGAACCGTCATCTGTCTTGTGTAAATATTAACTGTAGGCTAGTGATTAACATCAACAAAATGACGCTTCTTGAAAATAGCATCATATACTTTTTATGTAGAAAATGGGAAGTATTTTATTATGTCAACGCGAATTCTGTAGCTACATTTCTGGAAATTTCTTGAAAATCTGCGCCGTCAATTGGATTTGGATGAGTGCCGAAAATCCATTTCCACGGAGATAGGTAGTTGTGAATGTAATATTAACGCGTAACGCTTCCGACGACACCTTAGGGTATGATTGCAACATATGGCACCAAAATTGAGAAAATATTTATAATGAACATATAACACCCAGCCAAGTCATTACTATTTAGCAGCTCTTCTTGAGGTTATTCTGTAAAAGCGGTTATGTATAGCACAGGGGAAATGGATTTTTGCAAACAAGCTTTTTCCAAAACCCAAACAAAGCATCCCTATAAGGCAACATATTCGTATCAGTAGGATAGTGGCAATTTGATAGTTAAAATGAGTTTGCACAGTAGAATATTTCATCTCAGACAGCCATTCTGCTTATGTAACTCCTGGAAGTTTAACAGTTTTTAAGCGAAACGTTCTCCTGATTTATCCACTCAAAATAATGCGAATTAGGTTATCAACCATTTTGAAAATTTGGCGGTTTCCCGGACCCGTGAAAATGCTTCGCAGACTCTCATGTTGAAAACCACTGCACTAAACCCTAACGTTATACTATGATGCCATCATAGACAATGCATCTAAGATGTTACTGAGAATCCATCAATCCTGCCCCGATAAACGAGTAGTCGAAGAATACTTTTCTACAGCTGATAACAGGGTTGTAACCAAGTCACAAGGCTTCGAGTCACACGTCAATCTCACTTTTATCTTTTTGACTCGAGTCAAGTCGAGTCATTTTCAATTTCCACCGAGTCAAGTCTGAGTCCAAGTCACCGAACAGAGGATCGAGTCCGAGTCATGGTATTATGACTCGAGTCCGAGTCCAAGTCATAGTGTTGACTGCTCCAGTTAAAGTCTTCCTAAACCCACTTTTTAACTCTGTTTGGTGATATTGAATGGTTCGCATTTATAATATATCAATTTTCCTCACTTTTAGCAGTTTCTGGTCGCATTTTCAAGCACCAGTACCAACAAACGAAATCCCAATAGTGTGTTGGCTTCGAAACTACAATGAAATATCGGTCTTCGCCGTCTGAATCTCGAGTCAATGACTTGCTTCGAGTCATGCGCAATGACTCGAGTCCAAGTCGAGTCGATACACAGATTGACACGAGTCGAGTCATTTCCGTATTTTGAGAAAATGACTCGAGTCGAGTCGAGTCATCCGAAAATCGTGATTCGAGTCTGACTCGAGTCATTACAACCCTGGCTGATAAAGTACCCTTGATTACATGTGATCAACAACAAGCGTTTTCACTGTACAATGTTGCATAGGGAAAAGCACTAAGAAAGTTAATTTGATAATTAGTTGGACAAATCTCCTATATTTTGCCGATTAGAAATTATATCTTAGGTGGATGACAGGATTGTAATTAAGTGACTAAATGATTAATATTATTACGATTGGTGTGTATGGTTTGGAATGTTTCGCAAAGTAGCATATTTGATCTATGGACTCGAATTTTACTCGTCGATTCAGCCACTACGCCAGTGGTTCTCAACCGGGGGTCCGCGAAGCAATTTCGGGGGGTCCGCGAGACCTCTAAATTTTTAAAATGGTTGATAACCTAATTTTTATTTTATTTTTTAATTTGAGAAAGCATGAGGCAGCTTCGCACCACAACTGCTAAAACCTCATGACTCATATCATCAAAATAATCGTCTGCCATGAACTATCGTAGTGTGGAAACTCATTTTCATTGCCAATTTTCCAATAACCTGCTGATACAGACATATTGCTGTTTAGAGACGTTTTGTTGGGGTTTGTGGAAAAAATAAAAATATGGAGATAGCAACGTCAATCAGGGTGACTTCGTAATGTCTGCGAAACCTTCTCGATTTGAAGTTGTCAGTTTCATCAAATTAGTGAACAGTCGTTTGAAATCAAAATTTCTGAAGTATTTCCATAATTTATCCCAATGCAGGGAACAGCTTCTTGGATGGACAGAAATTTAATATACAATTGCATAGTATATTCATATTGAAATGAACCCGAATAATTTCGGCTGACACTCGTCATAAATCGGACAATGATATACCTGCTCTTAAAGCTCGGCTATCAGATTTGGCTCATTCTTATTGCGGATGCCCTATCGAAAATACTGATGTTTTGATGAAGAAGGAATGTTTCGTTGCTATCAAAGCATTACGCTCCAACCCTGAAATTCATATCACCAGTTTTATTGGTATGCAGCCTTGTCTTGTTTGTTAATGTTCAATTGTTCATGGTCGAAAATGTTGGCTGGTAAATATATATATGCAGAACAGGTCGTCTCATGACAGTTTTTCTCTGGTAGGAAAACTTGGATCCATTCTTTGGAGCATGAAATTTGTCTATAATACTTTTAGATTAGGATTTCACTCTGACGGTAGAAACTCTCTGCGGACCGATCAAAATGCCGTCGCGGGCTAAATCCGGCCCGCGGTCCGTATGTTGCCCATCCCTGCGCTAGATCCTGGACGTGATATGTTCATAAAATATGTGTTTCTTCATTTTGGTGCCATAAATATTGCGATCACACCAAAAGTATCGTCGGAAGCGTTATGCGTTAATATTGCATTAGCCTCCATCTATATTTGCGGAAATGATTTTCGGCACTCCTCGTTCATATCAAAACGAAGACGCGGATTATCAAGACACGACCACGTAGCCTACTTCAAGAAATACAGCAGCAAAATTAGCAGTGAGATCATAAAAGTCCACCAATTTCTAGATAAATAGTATGATGTTATCTTCAAGAAAAATCATTATTTTGCTGTTTATCACAAGCCTACAGTTCATATTTGCACAAGACAGATGACGGTTGCACCATAATAGAGATAAAATTGAACTAAAACTTGAGGGGGTCCGCGAGGGGTCGTGACGGTCAAAAGGGGTCCGCGAAGCCAAAAAGGTTGAGAACCACTGCGCTACGCGATTCACGAAACAATTGATATTTCTCATTCATCGATCAAGATCACATGCAGTGACGGCCACGACGCAAGTCAAGCTAAGACACCAGGTTTTAGTCATGTAAAGATATGTTAGCTATCTACATGCTACAATTTAGGTCATTCCCAATCTGCTTCTGTGTTCATGGTAGAAGATATTTTAACAGAATAAATAAATTGTATTCCAACCGGTTAAATATTATCGGCTTGAATTGACAAGTGGCAGTCGGGGACCATAATATTACCTCTTAGTTTGTCCTTATCCGCTTTTTCATTATTGCCGCCGCAAGCAGAAAGTTGAAAGGTACAATTTTTGAAGTTTTGATGGATTTCTCCACCCTGTGCCAACATTGTAGATGCTTCTGCAATAGGAAGAAACAAGGGATATATTCTCTGACGCAATAACAAAATCTGAATTTTCGTGAAATCTCAGTTCGTGAATTGATTAATACGGACTATTTAATAGGATTAATCAGCTCTCGCATCACACGCAATCAGTAAACGCTGAGTTGAAATGGGTTGGTTTGGAATACATTGGAAATATATTTGACGAGGGATATTCCTGTATACATAAACTAATCGTGTTGATATATTGGTACCTACTAGGGATGGTGTGAACGTCTGAAAGGTTCAGGTTCGTGTGAACGCTAACCTTTTCGAAAGGTTCCGTGTGAACGCGAACGTGAACTCCATGACGTCATGTGACCTCATATTGCTAATTCCAACCTTACATTTCACTGAAGCGATAGCCTCAATTAATGTACACCAAGGGTCGGCAACCTACGGCCCGCGGGCCGGATCCGGCCCGCCAAGCGAAATCGTCCGGCCCGCGACATAATAATTAGTTATCAAAAGAATACGGCCCGCCGTTTCATAATGAGTTTCAATCTGCAGTACAGCACTGCTTGAAAAAATGTGGCATTGCTACGATATAATAGTAGCCTACATCGCATTAGTCTATTGTTACGCCATAAAACGAAGGTGGTTGAAGTAGGAGATGGAGATAGGCTAGACTGGATCAGTGCTTATCAATCGGGTGTATCTCGCAACCGTAGGTGTTCCATACTTTTTAAAGGGTTTACCACTCTAATGGGGTGTGACAATAAAGGTGTTCTTCCTTTGCTTCAAAAACGCTTGGAACATCTCAGACGCAATGACGGAATCTCAAACTGTTCAATTATAGATAACTAGCCTCCGTATGTTAGTTAGCCTATATATAGTTTAATTTTCCAGAAGGCATTGTGTGCCAAGACAAAAAACCTGAATAGTGTTTTGGTCACAATGGTGAAAACTGTTAATATGATTTTTGTCTCATTAACTGAATCAGTTACGCCAGATACTACTAGAAGCAGGGAATCAATATGGCGATGTCATGTAGGCTATATCTGTCATGTTCGCGCATTACGTCGAGCAGCTATGCTTACACGAGTGTATGAACTGAGAAATGAAATAGCAACTTTTCTCGAAAACACAAATATCGCCGACTCATAATCTTGTAATCGAAAATGGGTATCTCATCTTGCTTTCCTGGTACATTTAACGTCACATCTGAACAAATTGAATTTGCAACTTCAGGGGGAAAACAACTAAATACATGAGATGCTGAGGCGCATTCAAAACAAATCTGTGACTCTGGAAATGTCAACAGTACAAAGAAAATTATGCTCACTTTCCTATACTGGAGGAGAGAAAACCTAGTACCAACACTACATTTGTAACTGTGATACGAAATTTAACTACTGAATGTTCGCCCGCTTTTCCGACATTCCTTCTCTACAAAATGAATTCTGACTATTCAGTACTCTGTTTAATGTGGACGCCAATACCATTGCCTGAAAATTTCAAATGGGCCTTTCTGAAATGCGATGCAGTTGAATTGAATGACAAATTTCCTACAAAGAGCATATCGCTGCATGATTTTAAACAAAGAGTACGTTCTTGAAATTGGTCTTCATCCCAGCTTGACCAACAATGCAAAAGAAATTGCATCGATTTTTGGAAGCACGTACGCATGTAAACAATAGTTTTGAACAATGAAATTCACGAAGAGCAAGCTAAGATCACGTATTTCGGACGTCCATTTTGAATATGGTCTAATTATTGTTTCATCTGACCTGTTACCAGAAGTTGAAAACCTTTCACAAAGCAAGCTGCGTCAATTGTCACATTTATTCTGTGTTGTTGAAGTGTAAATACATGTGTCTTCTGATCGGTATGATTGAGATTGCAGCAGTGTAGGATAATATACCGAAGTGAGCGTAAAATATAGTACTAAGAAAAATTCCGGCCCGCCAAAAAGTTGTACACCCGAAATTTGGCCCGCGACTATCAAAAGGTTGCCGACCCCTGATGTACACGATACCTAGCGACGACTCCGGACTAATAATGCCACAATGCTGAAGTACTTATTGACGTATTAAACGTCGCCAAATGTATCAACTGGGACAATCAAATAATATGATATTCCCGCAAAATTGATACCTTCCGTCGCTTGCAAGGGAATATAAGCTTATGCCTTATTGGTCCAGGTCAGACGGACAACGTATTTATCGTTTCAGTATTGCTACGTTGATATTGAGCAGAGCGTAAAACGGGTTTTTATACTTGCTACAGATACTAACCCATCAACACCCCAATCGCACGGACTCGGTTTTTAAGATACAATAGACATATGAAGTCAGGTTTGACTCCATTTTTGCCATCTGGATTTTTGTACCATCAGACAGCCTTATCAATCTCATTGATTGGTTGAATAAGCATCAAAATTCTCTGACTATTCACAAACGGAAAAACTGGATATTTCGACCATACTTTTGTAACAAGGCAAGTAAAATTTTTGAGATTGTCAAGGTGATGTTCGTTTTGTGTTAATTTTTTATTACGCCGGCAGCGGCATTGATAGGGTAGCCCACAGTTAAAATGCAATGAATTTCAGCTAATGATGTTATAATGAAGTGAAAATGGTAATATATGAAAAAGGTTCACACTGCAGAACCTACCAAGGTTCGTTTGTGAACGTGAAGCTTTAAATTTGTGAGGATCACACACAGAACGCGAACGTGATCCTCACGTTCACGGCATCCCTAGTACCTACACCAGCGTGTACTCAAATGCGGTGTGGACACTCGGAAAATCACGTGAATGTCACGCCCAGATACCTTTGTCGACTTTATTATTGTCGACCCGTCTGCAACAGTAATTAAAAGCAAAGTCTCTATTGCTCTTCGTTGATTTTAACTATGTTCAATATCGAAATGGATGACAGAATTTCGTATGGTATATTTTGATGCTGTCGTCTTGTGCTGTACCAAGTTGCAGATTTATGGCTTTATGACTAGCGTAGTAATTCCGCTGTCGAGTATCTAGTAAATCAGCGCGCACCGATATATTGTCGACTTTGATAACAGAATTACTATGCTAATCATTGAGTGACGATACTGTAACTTAATGCAAAGCTGCATAACACAACCAAGATATACCATGCCAAATTTCGTCATCCATCTCCGTATGGAACACTTTCAAAACTCACATATACCAATAACAAATTTTGCGTAATTCCACTAAGCGGTAGGCTCATCACGACATCAGCGCACGCGGACCCTTGATACTGGACTTTGATAACGTGATTACTACTATAATTATTGGGTCGCAGCCTTAAAACTTTGTACAGTGTTGGATGCCATCATGAAGATATGTAGTAGGAAATTTTGCTATCGATCGCCGTATAGGACACAATCAAAAGCTACACATACCAATACTGTTTCTCGTGAAAAATCAGTTATGCGNTAGGCTGAAGGTCACATGATTGCATCTTACACCGAACCAATTTTTGAGGGTATGATTAGGTGATCAGGATAGTAATATCGTTATCATAGTCAAGTGTATCAACTATCAAGTACATCGCTGACCTGCCATCTAGCCTGCTGCATGACCGATCTTTCACAAAACCCGAAATTGCTATAATGCTATATGTAGGTTTTGAATGTGTTTTATTCCGCAGTAGATAACAAAATATCGTATTAGATATTCTGATGGTCAGGGTGCGCGTTGTTGGCATTCAGCCTGCCGCATAGGCGATTTTATTGCAAAAGCCAATATTGATATGTGTACAATGTAAATGTATTTTATACGGCTATGGATAATAAAATTTTGTATTGTATATCTTGATGAAGGAATCTAACACTGTACCAAGTTTCAAGGGTGTGACTTTATAATTACAGTAGTAAGTACGTTATCAAATTCGAGTATCCAGGGTCTGCGTTGCGCCTACCGCATAAATGAATTTTCGCAAAATTTGATAATGGTATATGTGAATTTTGAAAGTGTTCCATACCGAGATGGATGACGAAGTTTGGCATGGTATATCTTGGTTGTGTTATGCAGCTTCGCAGTAGGTTTTAGTATGGTCACTTAATGATTAGCATAGTAATTCCGTTATCAAAGTTTACAATATATCGGTGCGCGCTGATTTACTCGATACTCGACTTCGACAGCGAAATTACTACTCTAGTCATAGAGCCATAGTCTGGAAACTTGGTACAGCGCAAGATGACAGCATCAAAATATACCATACGCAATTCTGTCACCCAACTCGATATGGAACATAGTTAAAATCAACGAAGAGCAATAGCGACTTTGCCTTTAATTACTGTTGCAGATGGATCGACAATAACAAAGTCGTCGTGACAGTCACGTGATTTTCTGAGTGTCCACACCACCTTTGAGTACACGCTGCCTACACAACTAATAAATCGTACTTGACATAACCAATAGCCAATAAAGCATAGATTCCCGCATCTGTACCTAATACGTTTACCAAAATATATGCGTGAATACATGCAGCCATAAGCAGGATTAGGAAGTCGTACATACTTCTATCTGAGATTCGACTGACATAATATTAAAATAGGGTTACCATATGTCCTCTTTTACGAGGATTTGTCCTCCTTTTTCAGGTTTTTTAAAATGTCTTACGAGGACGACCAAATGTCTTCCTTTTTGATAATTTTGGTCAAATTCACTGTCAAATTGGAGTGTAGTACCACCGCAAATCAGCATCGAAGTAAAGCTCTGGCGGGTGATTCGGAGCTGAGCCGGAAAGTTGAACTTTTTTCAGTCAACCGACCACGAAGTGAGAAAATTTTACCATTTTTCAAGATTTTTTTTCGAAATGCTGAGTTTGAAAATTTTGAAAAAGTGTCCTCCCTTCCCGATTCCAAAATATGGTAACAATAATTAAAATTCACAACTCTTGACTTCGAGTAGTCACGAACACTACATAGTGAATTCAGGAATATCTGAAATATTTGCTTTTTTGTTTTTGTTTCAACGGATATCGGAACACATGCCCAAAGTGATTCGCTCAAAAACTTGCGTAAATTACCGTATGGAGTTCGCACGCCAATGCAAATTAACATCAAAAACAGACTCCTATGACATCGCGGTCAAAACTATAATGACGAAATGTTACTGTTATTGCGCGAGGCATATCCTTGTTTCATTTATAAGTGTTAGAATCTACCATTATTCTGTTGACCAAGCCTACTTTATGTGGAAAAAAAAGTTGTCTGTATAACTTACAAATTTACCACTAGTTTGTTCTAATTAGTATATTTAATTGTTTATTTCCAAATTGCGCTCTCACTATAGTACGGTACACTAGTGATGAGCAGTCTGTGATATTTTTCAGTCCTGGTCCAGTCCTGAAAATTTCCAATTCAGTCCAAGCCCATCCTGATCCAAAAATATATTTCAAATTCACAGTCCAACTCCATTCAGATCAAAAACTTTTCAAAATCCCAAGTCATATTCTACGACTGAAAAATAAATGTCCACGTTACAGAGAATAATTTGACTTCGTGTAATAGAATCCAAGTCTTAAATGCAAAACATGTACGATTATGCACTTCTCCAGTAGTACATTCTGCGTTACAGCAAGAAGACAGCTAATCAAAACTAGCTCGATGCCTGTTTATACCTCAGTAATCACAACATTTATTGTATACATATATGCCGGTGTAAAAGATAAATGTAGCACGTGCTATAATAGTTGTAAGCAATGTTCCCTCTAATTTGTCACGAGTCGTTTTGACGTTAACCAAATGACGGTATACCTTTTTCACATTTGGTAACATTTTTCGCCTGACTTGCGACCCGTCTTCATTATTTTANTGGATATCATGCAAAATATGAAAGACTACGACAGTGCCACGCGTTGAAAAATGGAGAACATCATCCAGTCTGTGAAGGCCATATATTCGCAAAATTACTACCTGCTCTCAGCTCAACAACGCTGGTGGCTTTTGCACCAGTCCTGGCATTACAAAATAGAAACTATCTGGAGTAACAACTTTTTTCCTCGTTTTTCCAGTCTTCCGAGGTTCTGGTGTACCACAGTCCGGATATTTCCGTGCTTAAAGTCCAAGTCCAACAGGATCCAATTATTTTTTCAAAAATCACAATCCGGTCCGATCCGGTCCAACGAAAATGACCCATAGTCCTGATCCTGTCCAATCCGAGCCCAGTCCAGTGCTCATTTCTGCAGTACACTTCAAAGTTGTTGTTGCCATTGTTCAATTACGGACTTCATGGTATGTAATTCTTATTGTTACGTCATACTCAGTGGCGTGGCAGTCACTTCGCGGTTATAGCTCTGCGCCAGGGGTGGCAGGCTCCAGGGGGCGGCAAAATGAAGCTGCACAGTGCACAGTGTACGCAGCCGGCTGAAAGCAGCGTATAATTGGTAGTCCATTAGCTGGCGACCTGAGAGCTCTAATAGTAGGCTTACCATATTTTGGAAATGTAAAAAGAGGACACTTTTTCAGAAATTTCAGACATGCAAAACTGGAGAAGAATTCTC
>KE605282.1:0-14035 GCA_000444245.1 Botryllus schlosseri
TATCCGACTCAGAAGGTCTCAGGTACATCCGCCTTAATCGACTATTCGAATTAAACGAGAGTTGGCCAAAAGGTGAAACGGAAAGTAATTTTCCAATACACGTAGTGACGCCCGAATTTGGTCCAACACGAGCTAGCCAAGATCAATTGTACAAGTTATTTGCACCATCGGAGACTGACGAGAGGTATTGGAACAATGTTAGACAATACGAAAGGGAATGCGGGTGCAATCGGAAACTATCAAGAATATCTCCCGATATTACGTTAGCAGCCTTGACCAGAACCACAACATATCGCCGAAAGAATAACTTCGGTTCAGTACATACATGGAAATATGTAGTAGGAAGGGAAGCACGCGGCACTATGTCTGTGCCAAGGGCAATTCTTCGGATGATATCTCCTAATGTTACTCCACAAGTTACTATACACCAGCTGTTGACGGTGTTCAAGTTGTCAGTGATGAATATCTTGGCACAATATGCAACAGTAACTGCAAGGTGTCAACAGCGTTCAGATGATATCGCGGGATGGCGAGTCAATAAAGGCGAATTTAACGTATGTGTGCGCGGAGAATCTAACCAGATGCAATGCATAGGATGCTCATTTTATACAGATGATCTGGCAGTAAATATACTGTCCAGAGACTTTGTGGTCATGGAAATAGATAACAGCATTAGAGGATTAGGGACGGTAATGCAAGAAACCTATTCCTACAGTCAATGGCCAGCAGGAGTCAAACTACCCAAATTACATCACGACATTGTATGGTTAAAAGCTCGAAATGAAACAGGCCCCAGAGAGAGACCAGCCAACTTTGATGGTCATACTTGGGGTAGATTGAGGATTTATGCCCTTCGCGAACATCTAAATAATGAGACTCAACGGATAATGGGGACAAAAAATTTTCCAACTATGTTGCAAGGCAGCATAGAATGTGAACGCAAAAAAAATAAGAAGGTTTGTCGTAATGCTATAGGCAGTTTGAAAACGGCCTTGGCCTTTAAGGAGGTGTTATATGATCCATATACCAACCAAGCCGTGTATGCAGATCATAGCAATGGTCGGTTAAAAATTGCATCCCCGAGACCCGCAGGGCAGGAACCTCCGCTCAAAGCATGGCCGAAGAATCTACCCAATTGTAAGCAACCCGGTAGATTGGGCAACCTTATCCTGACTGCATCCTTACAAAGCAATGAGCAAAACACAAAGAATATGGACTATTATCTAGCTCGCCTAGGAATGTTTTACGTAGAAGTAACAAAAAGGCGTTTGCGCCAGTTATCTCTGCCCATATACAAAATGCGAAAAAACCTGGGGAGGTTGGAAAGGTCCATAACGGGTGAAGAAATGGAGTCTCTAAGTCAGGTGCTAGGGTCAGCATTGACACCACAGAAACTGAGTAGAATAAATGAAGAGTTACTGAGCTACATGGCAACGCGCAAGCTCATGGAGGCGCGGCTTCATGATATACGGATATTCCGACCTAGGGTGGCCTACAAAGCTCTCATATGCGCCGGAATATTGGTGTATACGCCTTATGCCTATAATGAAGACAACACAAGCAGAACTAACTCCATAATACCATTAAGTGCCGTGGAAGCAATAACGACAAGGGCTGTGAGTAACGAAGGAACCACTCGAAAAGGGTCTCCTAATTCCGTAATAACATTAAGTACCGCGGAAGCAATAAAGACAAGGGCTGTGAGTTACGAAGGAACCACTCGGAAAATGTTTCCTAGCAGTGGGACTGGTACAGGGTATAATTTCACTCCTGTTGTAATGAATCCAGAACCCACTGTTACGACGGTAAAAACCACAGCAATAGCTGAGGAAAGTGAAACAATGACGAATCAACGCGATACCAACAGCTATAACTACGATCATATAGAAGGGTATGACCAAGAATATAGTTATGACGGATATGACAATAATACTAGTTTTCAAGACTCTGGAAATTACTACTACGATTATTATGACATAGAAGGAGAATATGATGGTTCAATAAAGAGTAGGCCCATACCTGTAGCAGACACTATGGTTTCCACAAACATTATTGAAACTACAATGGCGTTACCAAGGATTGAAACTCCAACATCGACTAAAAATACTGAATACACAATCAAGTTAACAACTGATACAACAATTTCCACGCAAAAAACGTCTGCATATATGTCGGATAGTATGACGCCCACATTAGCAACTACTGCAATCACACCATATACTAGAGGGTTGACATCGGCCATTATTATTTCTGGAACGACTTCATCGACACCACTCCCAACCATATGGACTTCTGTGCATTTCTCACGCGAAGATAATACTAGCCCAAGACCAACTGCAGCTATTACTACATTCTTAACTACAGTGAAAACTGTTAGTGAACAAGAAACACGCAGGACGAGTCCCACTAATATTTTCACAACTGTGGAACCGTCTACGGCTATATCAACAGAAATGGTCACTCAAAAAAGCATTGGAATTGATACAACAGGAGTCACTTTTTCCGAAAGTGGGTTAACAACGCGTACACCAACGGAGAGAAGTACAAACGCAAGGCTACAATGGAATACCATGACCTATCAAATACCCACAACAAATGGTGAAATGATAGGCTCCTCACCCGTGCCAATAAAGAAAACATCCCAGATTACGCAGACACCCGAGTCTTATATACAATTGGGTCATCATACAAGTCAACTCATGGATACAACACCGCCAAAAGCGCATTTCAATATGTCGCTTGATACAACGCACGCTGCAACGACGGTCGAAAAACATCAATATTCCATCACCAACAAGGCTCGTTCTAGGACAGAACCGGATGACCGAATCATAAGAAATGACCTTAAGGTAAGAACTAAAACAACACCATTGCTCTCATCAGGGGACTATCAGAGCGAAACCACATCATTAAGTAAAAATAACGATATCAGAAGTTGGAAGAGAACTTCCAATAGTGTACCTGCTTCAATCACGCAAGCTGTCAAAAAAGAGGGTATAACTACGCTCAGTATACCGCGTACCTTACCTACTGCCAAATATGACAGACCGAACCGAATTCCATTTAATTTCTATGGAGAATTACACAAACTAAAAGAAATGGAACAAGGATATTCAGCAGGTAGTAACATTGTTGATATTAGTAATAGAAAGGATTTAGAAGAATCGTTTAACAATTATGCCCTAATTTTTGCAGTGAGCGTAACAACAATGGTAGGATGTATGTATTTATGTTATGCGAAATATGGTAGAATCGCTTCAAAAAATTATTTTAAGGAGGTTATTCGGCGTAATAACCGAAAGACGTATATTACGGCAGTAGCATTGCACGAAAAAATGAGATAGCTATTGCTAAATAATTACTGAATTATTGTAATAACAGAAGTGAGTGTTGTTATGTGATGTGTTCTGTCCGTTTTCGCGTTTTAGAGTCCATGTGCAATTAACCAAAAAACCTAAATTTAATTTTGACGGGATAACATAGTTTAAAAAATTATGCTGTATTTGCCTTTGGAATCCTAAAAATGTGCGGTATTTAAGAATGTACGAGGCAAATTCGCGGTATTAACGATGCTTATGCAACAAATATCATTGCGAAATATAGAATTGCGAAATTCTCGGATGGTATTGCTAAGCAAAATCAGGATTGAGTAATATATTAGGGTGTAAAATAGGGGACCAGATGGCGTGATGACTGTGGGAATGAATATGTTGCAATGACACGTTGAAGCACCGGAAAATATAAAATTTAGCATAAATAGCAAAATACGACCTCAATGGGGGGTTGATTACACCATTGCAAAGCTCTTGCACAATAACCCAATAAATGATTGTGGGAAAGGAAACTCTGCAGTAAAAAATTGAGGCACAGGAAATAATAAACTGCAGCAAAATGGTGAAATTTGTATGTAATAGGGGGCTTAATCATGCNGTAATACGAAGGATAGCGACAAAAATTTGTTTGATGAATGTTCGGATGTACGTCAACCCCTACTTTACAAAAATAGCAAATTGCTTGTGGTAATGGGGGGTGGATGCATGCACGTTAACGACCTTCCGCTCAAAACAGAATATAACTCGGAGGATGAGACCAGAAAATTCAGTTGACTCCATACACCAAACTGTAAGGTGTTAAGGGAGTTAACTGATATCAGTAGTAAAGGAAAGTTACTGGGAGGAATGACTAATTTTGAAAAATATTTTGAATGATAGTCATGGAACATTCCATACTGATAGCAAGATCAGTAAATATTGAACGCAATGACGGAGTCTTAGACTGTCCAGCTATAACTAATCTCCGAGTGATAGCTAGTTTATCTATATATAGGTTGACACTCCACAAGTTATGGTGTGTCAAGATAACAGACCTGAATATTACTTGGGNCATTATGGTACAGACTACCAATCTAATATTGCCGCGTAAAAATTAAATCAGTTATACCAAATGTTACTAAAAGTAGATAGTCATCATTACAATGTGTAGACTAATACTTGTCATGGCACCTAATAAAATTTCGATAATATAAAACGAAACTGATGCTCACTTTTCTATAAAGGGGAGAGANAAAATTAACTGCGGTACTTATAGCTATGATATGGGACTTATATGATAATCACTCGCTTCACTGGCATCCTTACTATACAAAATAAATTCTAAGCACTCGTCACTAATTCAATATGAACGATAATATCTGGAATTGAAACGAGCCTTTGAAAGGACTAGGCAGCAGTATTGGTATGACTCGAGTCGGAAGTAGTGACTTGATCCCAACGCTGCTCTGCAGTAGAATTTAATGATAAAAACAACACAAAGGAGTGCATCGCTAAAAAGAATATGTCCTTAAAATCTGTNCTTATCACGTGCTATCCTTATCACGTGATTAATAACGCAAACNGTATTACATTGATTTTTAGTAATATGTATGCATATGTGATCAATAGGTNTGAACATTAACATTATGAAATAACAAGCCAGTATCACGCATTTTGGAATATGGTCTGACTCCTGCTTCAACCTGGTCTATTGTCAGAAGTTGACATTTCTTAGTAAAAAAACAAGCAGCACCAATTATTTCATTCATTTTGCGCCACTAAAGTATAAACGCTTGTATGTTACGGATAGGAGGGTTAAGGTTGCATTGAATAATATAACATACGGATGTAAGCGCGAAATATATCACGAAATAGAAAAATAACTTGCTAAACACTCGCTTACTCACAATTTTGTCAGTATCAAAAAAAGGTAATTCTGATCTCTGCTGAAGACACTTACAAATACAATCATTTGCGGCAAATAAAAGACAAGTAAATCTAGAGTTTTAAGGATCATAGCATTAAGACTGCTGTCGACACACCTCGCTACTTTAGCTGTTCCCTACATATGAACAGAAAATGGCGCTCTCACTGTATGTCTGGGCGTAGGATTTCAATATTCTTTAGGCGTTGATGGCAAATAACTAAATTATAAAACTGGTCTCATAAATAGGCGAGACAGGTTCCATATCATATCATATCAGTCTCATATGGCGTACCGCGCAATGCGCAAAACTGACAATAAAAACTAGGTAATCAGAAATACCTATAGTTTTGTATTAAGTGCCGCTATATATAAGTCTACGAACTCTCGAGTCATTGTCCTCAAGCAACTGGAAATTATCTGAATGGATTCAGTATATCAGAAATATGAATTGAAATTTTAATCCAAAGTAAAAATTAGTGAGCCAATTTCAAGCCATAAAATAATCAAATGCAGAAAAAAGATCGCTGTATCTAACACATGTTTGGGTTTTTCACGCAATGTTTGTGCGAGAGCGACCAATTATTGGATGATAGCACGATTTTTGGGGCATCGATCTAACATAGGATAATGAACACATTGATTATTGATACGTGAACATTACATTGTCAGTATTAGAGAGCCTATTTAACCCAAGGTATTTTCAAGCAGGGGATACCGCTTCAGGAAATTTGAGCCATCACATGAAGAACTAGCTTAAAATTTGTTTTCCAACTGCAGGTACCTTACAACATCTAACTAGACCTTTCGGGCTAGGCTGACGACTAAAATAACAGGGGAAATATGTATTTGTGACATAGCAACTAGACAGAATACAGTATTACATTGAGACAACATTGTACATACACCTACCTTAGGTGACAGCTGGTCGCCGGCTCAGGTAATCCGGTCCGGTACATATCTATATATCCCATTGGAAAGGTACACCCTTTGCAAATTTTGGTATATCCCAAGAATTACGCCTATACCGGTTGAGAAACACTAACTTCTAGGTTCCAAAAGTTTAACTATACTTATAAATACAACTCGTCTGTCGACACAAACTAAAATGTTATGGCAAAGTGAGTTAATAATGAGCTTTTGCTACAAGCAAGGACGGGACGCACAGATAGCTTCCTGTACTGTCAAGCTCGTATTACGCTGCGAGCCGGGTAATAGTTGAACAATAACAANTCGGCTCAAGACTCAAAGTGATTGATCCACTTCAATGTTTTAAGATGCTAGGACCATAACATCGCAACTGTTTTCGAAGCTTCCTTAGGCGAAGCANTACTGGCATGGAAATGGTATCTAAATCTGTGTGACGGGAGTCGCCCTAATTAGTTGGTCCTTCTAGAATGCATAACAGGATGGAACATTATTTGGGGTGAGTCTAGTCATGCGCGTGAGCATATAATAACCNATCCGCACCTGTTCAACAATACTATCCAGTACTTGACAATTCNGACATCAGATTTGTACTACAAAGCGCNCAAGTTTATCTTGGTGTATCAAGAACCCTATNTCATAGGCAGCTGTGCACATTCTATTGTTTCAAATGCATAAGCGAGACTGGATTAAAAAATAAATAAAGTNAGTTNAATCCTGGCTGATTGTGGTTCTTTATTTACTATGACTGATACATTACGCATTACTAATGTAGGATGAGAAACAGTGTTGGGATGACTCGAGTCGACGGAGAAACAGGTATTGACTCGTGTCTCGAAGCATAATTTATGGGCCAGTATCAAATCATAAAATAAATGNTGTCGAATAAATCACTGTAGCTTGCGTATACTCGAACTGTTTTGTCAGGTCATACCACGGATAAAACGATCACGGTTTATCACGGTTCATTTTTGTTTTGTTTGACGCTGCCGTGGTAGTTATAGAGGACTATTGTAAATAACAACATCTTTCTGCTTCATTGGACGGCTAAATAATTACGANGTGCAGTAGTTGACTCAAATGGTGACTTGACTCGTAATTTGACTTGGCTTGACTCAATTAAAGGTCTGTCATGACTCGGAATGACTCGTGATTCGAAGGGAATTGACCCCAACACTGGTGCAAAGCACTGTTTCAAAAGGCCTGCGCTGAAGCAGCATGCNTTCAAAAAATTAATTATATTTTGAAAACCAAGTAGGACCGTGGGTTTATCATCAACGAGTAAATAAGTAGGTGAAGTATATCGCAATCAAAGGGTATAAAATAACATAATACCCTTTTCCTTGCTCGTCTATGTGCTACTCTATATTGAACCATGAACCTACATTTGCGATAGCTGGTCTCCGGCTTGTTGTNTTGCGGATTTGGTACATCCCTGTAAATACTGTTCGAGGNTTACACCATGTTGCAGGTTTCGATATATCTCATATTGCGCGGTAACCTTGTTTGAAGAGCTCTGGTCTATAACTCCCAAACTAAACTGTGCTTTTGCGTACAACTAACTTTGACTTGGTCTAATTTAAACGATGAATACGACGCTAAGCGTGTATTNAAGCGAGGCCGAGTCGCACAGAATGACTTCTTGGAATTGACTAATTCACATTGCAGTNCGAGGCGAATGTTATTNATTACTGACAATTGCGTACGTTACTGTAAGCCGTGACAAACCTCGGCGTTGATAAATCGTACTGTTTTCAAACCTTTATTACTTAACTGGAATACCAAAAGAAATAAGTGTGCTTGCTCATGTCATATTGGGGACGTCTATTTCAAAAACCAGTGCGTCGGAAACCTCTACAATATTAACTCAAATGTTTTCAGATTGTCAGGACATGATTAAAATGCGCCAGAAAAATTGTTGTACGGGTATGGTAATTTGTGTGATGGCTGCCTCCGTCAGTTGGTCTTTCTAAAATATTTGAAATAATGNAATAACTGCTAGGGGGCAGTTNTAGGATTTTTTGCGCCAGTCACTTTTTGATTAAATTAATCTAGGAACNCTAGGCTGAAATAGATGCTAGTGTTATTTTNTCATATCGCGCCTCAAATGTTGTGTAGTTACAAGTAAGTGAAATTGATGAGCAAGAAGTAGGGGTTGTTTCAGTAATAGTGGTTGTCAAATTAGTTAGGTAAAATAAATTAAATTTGGTCAGATTTAAATATCCTCAAGTAGGTAGGTAAATGGATTACAAAAGATTACTAAGTATAACTTGGATAGTGATANATGTGTTTTCAACAATAGCCATTAGTATGTATGCAGCAAAGGTATTTATTTAAAAAGTAACGCATCTACAACAATGAATGTGGCATACTATTAGAGACAGAGCATGTGTAATAGATAATTCGGCAGCTTAAACGCTGGTTTNTTAGTATTGAGAAATAGTGCAAAGTTTGTAGTATCAAAAAACAAACGAAAGATATGATACCGCAGGAATAATTTGTTGATTTCTAAGGGTAGCAAGATCTACATTTCAGAATTGTAGGTTGCAGAGGTAATTAGTCAGGACAGATTAGGTGCGTGAAGATAGTTTATTGACAAGCGTATCAACAACAGTGGCCTATTAGCCTAGAGTACAGCTACATAACAATGCACAATACCGTAGTAGGTAGCAACACAGGTTGGTTGTTGTGGCTTCTAAAAAAGTTCGTGTGAATGAGGCCAAGAATGGCCGGCAGTTGCTGTGTCAATTTGNTCGGTTGTGTGAGGTCGCGAAATTATATAAGAAATTTGATTCTAAAATTTTTGGTAAAAAACAGTAGGGAAGTGGCAATTGATGTGTGGGTCGCGTTATATTGGGATTGCATTTGGTGGCATTCCCCCTTCAGATTATTGTTCGCTTCGGGGCTGATGAGATTGGATATTGTNTCTCGGTATGCATCATCTCGCATAAGGTCATTATTACCCTTCCAATTTTTTCTTCCCCAAAGAGTGCTTGGCTCAATTGCAAGTGTTATTGTCGGACTTATGTGGTCAGCCATAAGGTTATTTTCATGTCTTGTATTCTGGACATGGCTCATGAGTTCACAAGCTGCGCAGAAATGATCTAGTCTCCTCGCGTTTTCTCCAGGGATGTAAGTGAATACTTCTGAAAGAGGATGTTTGCTCCTGAACACGTCAGTCAGTTTAGTGTCACTAGTTAACTTTTCAGGGTGTCTCTCGGCGCTTCTGACATGGATGTTCGGTTTAATTCGAGTTTTTTTTTTTTTGTCAATAATGAGGTTGAAATCACCATTATAGTGATTGGGTATTTGTCAATTTGAATGCGGAGGCATTGGGCACGGTTTTCGATCATGTTGTGGTGACGTAAAACTTTATCTTTGCGATGTTCTTCAAACATTATTGCAGTACCAGAATATTGTCTCGCTTCGTTCCTTGTGTTGAAGTAGATAATAAATATCGGTTGCCAGGATACGTATATCCACATTATCGATCTTGTGCGTTTCCTGAATCAAAAATATATCCAAATTCGATGTCTGTATATATTGTTCTAAATCTGGTAGTCTGTTTGATAGTCCATTTACGATAATCAATTCATGTTAAGCGAATTGTAGAATAATTTTGTGATTCAAAATTATTGAAAACACGAGATTTGATCCATAGGTTATAGGCGCCACCACACGGCTGGTTTAAGCCAAGCAAGAATGATGTAATCAAAATGGCGCAAAAGTCACACTTGGAAAATGGCGCATGTAGATTTTAACTACATGACATGTTACCACTTGACTTGTGTCACTTTTAGTTTTGATATCAAGTTGTGTAAATGAATAGACGCTTAAAGTAACGTCCGGGTTAGATTGAGTCAGTTAAGTATGAGAGATTGTGGTACAGGCCACAGCCCTTTGCGCATTTTTCATGTTAACAGTGGACCACGAACAAGAATTATTAATGTATGAATGATGTAGCTTATTAATCAAAATATTCAGACAGCCAAATATCTAGAATGATACAGTAACTATTTAGCTAGGTAGTAAGCGCGCAGCTAATCAGTACTTTCTTAATTTGCGTGCCGTATAAAGGGTCTCGAACCTAAAGAATTAGGCCCGAGTTTCGGGACTTTTGCTTAAACACTGATCAAATATGACCATTTGAATCTGATTGTGATTTATTACACAATTTGGAATGAATTGGCATTATATAGCGTGGTGTGTGGACATCGGATTTTGCGCAAAGAGGTATAATCAGGTATATAAATTATACTTTGGTGTTCAGATTGTAATGGCTGTAAACCAGGCTATGACTGCGGCACTCCATGACCATCAATTGAACGAATGGCTGGGCTCTAAAAGGCCCATAATCATTTCACGAATTAGTGTTAATCATGGATAGTCATGGATAGTGACTTTGGAAACTTGAACAACTTTTTCCTAAAAAATTTATTCCTAGCTATTAAATATATCATATGCGCAAAAATTGTAGCAATAAACATGTCGTCATTGAACATTGCTGCGCCACAGTTCACTAAGGCTCGTCAAAATGAATAAAATCTTCCTGCTGGATTCTTGGAAAATTTATGACACATAGACCTGTTACATTTCCACAGACTTGGTATATATAGGGCCAAGAAACAGCAATACATCTCTTCGATAGTACAATTGTGGCCATGACAAGTGCTGAAGCCATGGAACCCTCTGTTCTAGATGAACAGATTTGGACTGGAAGGTGGATTGTTGTTTTAAAAAATATAGATGAAATTCTCAAATCATGTCAACCACCGCCTGAAGCAGAAAATAGTAAAACTCAAGATTCTGAAATGGAGGGGAGTAATCCAGAAATTGACGAGGCCACCTTGCAAAGCTATTTTGAAAGGAACCCTTCGATTTGGGGAGACGATACCGATTCGGAATTAGATCTAACAGACTCGGATGAAAGTTTAAGTATCTCGTCGAATACCGACTCTGGACATGATGTTATAGAATCCTATCTTTTCCCAGATCATGAACTGAGACCTTATCCTAATTCCGAGCCCGGTGATTTGACAGACTCGGATGAGAGTTTGACAGACTCGGATGAGAGTCTGAATACCATACCTGATACTGACTCTGGAGTTAATAGTAGCGACTCTGATTTATCCTCAGATCATGAACAGTTACGATCTCTAGACGAAGAAACTCTCATGCGCTATGATAGATTTTGGCGTCCCTGGGAGGATGCATAGTATTTAAGAGTCCGAAGACTGAAATGTACAAATTTGTAGGAACCATAATTGGTGGTGTGTGAATATTAAAGATGTTGCATTATGTCATGTTTTCATCCTGTTTTGCAAGATCATTATGAAACAAGTTTGTGCTGCGTGCATCTGGTTGTTGAAAAAGTATATTAACAAAATAACAGCGTTAGTCTATTCGACAGCTTTATGAAGTATAAGATAGACTGGTTGCTTGCATAGGAAAGGAGATTAGTAATAAAGGCCTCAGACTCAGATGTGCTCGCGGGACATTTCTTAATTTGGGTGACACCGCGGGCCGTAACATCATTATTCTGGAAATTAGGTTTGTGGGTTCTAACTTAGTTCTATTTGAGGGGTATTTGCAGATAGGCATTCAGCAAACATCGCGAATTTGTCATTTATTATCGCATTATTCGAGGTTAACACGAAAAATCATCACGTTTTCTAATAATTTGAATAAAATTTTGGGGGTCCGGGCATAATGCTCGTGGTGCCCGTAGGACACCATTTCTATTCGCAGGATTTTATCTAATATCTAATCCGAATCCGGTTGGGTAATTATTATATGAGCATTCAATTAATCTGAAACCCAGTAATCGGATGGTTTCGTACCAAATAAATTTGCAATTTTAAATCACAAATTTGACAAGAATATTGAATGGCATCCTCAAATGAAAATTTTTTTTTTATTCTTTTAAGGTGTAAAAATAGCAAGGTGTCATAAATTATAAAATGTCTGCCTCAATAACTAAAGAACAATTATGGGAGCTATCTATTGAAAATATCGAATTATGGTACGAGGAACTCCGCGGGGTCAAAAAGACAGAGAGATTACAACGATGGAATGATTTTTTCGAGGACATTAAGAATAAGACTAGACATCATGCTGAATCCTTCTTTGAAGGGATGACAGCGAGCAATGAAAAGGTCAAAACATGGCCATGGCGGAATGACTATCGTAGGAAACACCAGAGAAATCGAATTGTTGCAAAGGTAAAACCGTATACGGTGGCAAAACCAATCACGAATAAACAAAATGGGAATGGAGAAATGAGAGCCGACTCCTCAATATCAATAAGTCACCCTCTCCTGACGTCTATGCTGAGGACATATTCGACACATAGCGACTCACTACAGAATAACAACGCTGCGTCAAATGGAACTTTTGCATCTTTTGGTAGTATAATGTTTCCGCAACAATCATCCTCTCATCAGCCGCAACCTACAACATCGCATCGCGTTAACGAACAATGAAATTACAATAACACGTGTTAATTAAAAATAATTAATGGAATGATGTGATCCTTATTGATCATATGGACTGCATGTATTATGAATAAAAAAAGAGTTACTAATTTGCGCTTAAAGTATGGTATGAATGACGGGGGATTATCTTGTTTTAAGATTATAAATAGTCAATAGTTAACTAGTTAACGAGAGGAATGTGCTACGGGCTTTTGTGCAACCCTAATACGGATCATAAGGTTGTCTATGAGTGGGCAATGCAGTTCGATATTACGCAAAGGCAGCAGATGGTAATGGAAACTATAAAAACTGCGCCGGTCCGGGATCGTTTGATGAGCCTCTTGTTCGGCACTTGTGAGCGGGACAATCCAAGGGTACAATATTGGCAACAATGTATGTACACCAAGGAAGACTGGACAAAACTAGGGAAGCCGTTTCACCCGGTTGGGCTCAATGAATGCAAACAATGTTACCTTATGAATCACGTAAAACCGTATTTCAAGAATACCGGGAATATTTTGGAACTTATAGAATTATGCCATGCCTACTTGACAGAAGCTTGTAGTATGCACAAAGGGCTAGATCAAAACACCGAAAGAGATAAAGGACATATAGTGCTCTATGTGTTATATCCAGAAGCGATAATAACTGCCATAGCTCTCCTGTTGCAACAATATCGGGGGAAAAAAGACATGCGAACATTTTGTTTTACGAGATGTCGGATGGACGCAGAATTTGAGTTTCTATTTGGGGGAAATCCTGAGCAATGGAGGTTTACATACGGGTCCACAAGCACGTTTGGTTATGTGGGAGGCGTTTTTATCCTACCGATTGACCAACTATTGGAATCAACTCTTGAGAACTCGTTCAAAAAAGAGGGAGACAAACAAATAGTCAAAAATACCAATTCGAATACTACATTGATGCCTGATATTGAGTCTTTAACCAGTGGAGAAAGTAGGTTCCCAAACAGACCGAACAGACCGAAGGCTCCGACCCGAATGGTAACCTTGCGAAGGCCCAGTGTAGACGGAACCCATGCTGTTTCTAGCGGTAATATGGGTTAATTCTAAAATGAGCTACTATTAGTCTAATCTAGAAATTGTCCTCATGAATACGGAAGAGGCGTAATATTTATTAAGGGATAGGCTGTTCTGGACTTTTAGGGTTAGCCTATTAGACAAGCCATGATAACTAAATTTTTAGGAATGACTGGTAATGGCTTAGGACAAATTTAATTCGGCACCATTACCAAAGGTCAAACTTAACGGAAAAAAAAGGATCGAAGCCGGTTATAGTGAAACTTGAGGCTAGCAAAAGTGGAAACTATATACCTGTATTTTATTATATATATATACTTGGTTAATAATACAGTTTCCCTTTTTATTAAAAGATTCCGA
>ATSW01003670.1:0-21620 GCA_000444245.1 Botryllus schlosseri
ATGCAAAGGTTGTTCTGGGCCGTCCACTCATGGACTTTGGGCATTTGGTCGCCAGTTAGGGCATCCAGCTCTGCCGTCGAAGATGCGGAAGAGAGAAGGTGAGTATCATCAGCGAACAGTGTGGTGTTCAATGAGGAGGTTTCAAAAATGTCGTTGACATATAAGGTGAAAAGGACCGGTCCAAGTACTGAGCCCTGGGGCACACCACAGGTCACCAGGTGAGGAGAGGACAAGGTGTCTGAGATCGCAACCATTTGTTGGCGTCCAGTGAGGTAACTTTTCATGAGCTCAAGTTGTGGGCCCCGAAGTCCGTAACGCGCCAATTTCGAGATGAGAATTTTATGATCTACGCAGTCAAACGCTCTTTTTAGGTCGAGAAAAATGCTACATCCCACATTTCGCTTCTCTAAGATATCATAGTACTGTTCGGCCACTGTTAGGAGGGCATGAGCGGTTTGGTGTTTGTTTCGGAAGCCAAATTGTTGAGGGGAAATGACAGACATTTTGGCGAGGAATGAGGACAGGCGGGAGAGGAGCAACTTTTCGAATACAATCCCGATGCATGGGAGAACGGATATCGGACGGTAGTTGGTGACATTAGTTCTATCCCCAGCTTTGTGTACAGGGACTACTCTGGCTTTTTTTAGATAGCTTGGGTAGACTCCATTTTCTATCATGAAGTTGAAAAAATGGGCCAGTCGCAGTCGTTTGTTTGTATTTTCCGGGTATTTTCATGTACAATTGTACAACAGTGGCTCGTATCGCCTATTTAGGTTATGTACGCCCCGACAACGATATCAGTAATGTCCAGTGTCTTTGACTTGGTAATTTTTCGGATGACTATCACGTTCACTCTCTTTCACCATCGGTCTGTATTGTCTTCAGGCGTCCGCATCTAGATCTTTGTTGTCGACAATTTTGGCTCGGCTGTCCTTCACTATCGAATGGAAGCATTCGAAATGTCTACATTCGATACCTTCACTCTGGACTCATTATATGTAGATACTGCATACGCAGTGAGTCAGCGACGAGGAGCCCAGAACTTCGACACTTAAATATAGGCACAATCTGGGTCCGAAGCCATTTTCATTGGTGCCGCGGCGGTGGTGTACACTGTGTACATTCTCGATCGCGTCCATCTCGGAATTGTCTTTCTCGGTAATAGCAATCTTGGTATTGACCGGACAGCGGACACGGCAAAATCGAGGGTGCGGTTACGGTCAACCGAGGTTTCGGGGCTTCCGCGTTGGTAAGAAAGTATCGAAACAATATTTTAGTGTGAAGTATGAATGGCGTGTTTTGCTAATCGTCAAAAGCGACAGACACCCATGCTCAATGCTCATTGGTTAGCTTACTCTACACCCCATGACCCCATGGCCACGTGAACCAGAAGTCTGCGGTTTGCTTCCCTCTAGCTCAGTGGTTCTCACCTTTTTTTTAGACACGCCCCCCTTTATGATAGTGAAAGATTTCGCGCCCCCCTTATCGTCATATCACAAAATCCAACCGGGATGCTAGCAACCCCAACAGATTGTTTGATGGTATGGAAGGTTATGAATGTGGATGAGAGAATTTAAAAATATGAACTTGGGTCTATTTATAGATAAACACGCGTGCATTGGACGTAAATCGCGCAAAGCATGAAGATTTTTTTCAGCTGACGGCTTCTTCGCGCCCCCCTTCAGAGGTTTCACGCCCCCTTAAGGGGGGCGCGCCGCCCAGGTTGAGAACCACTGCTCTAGCTCTTCCCTATGGCGCAAAACCCAGCCGCTGGTGTAAAAAACTAGTACCAGCCCTGAGCCCGCGTAAATGATTCTGGTTGACTGAACTGGTGGTTGATTGTCAATTTAATCGGCTGACAGTCAAATTACTCATCACACGAGGTTTTGAGCGGCCAGCGAGGTCATTCTCGAAATTTGTTTCATTATCAAAAAACTGAATGTCCCAGGTAATTTATAGTGAATTTAAGAGGCCAACCGAAAATTTGATTCGACTGACAACGAAATTTGAGATGTTGATGACTAAAATATCAATTCCCACTCATTGGCGTAGTCAGCGGCTAGCTGCATTTCCGTAGATCTTCGCATATTTACCATGAGGTGGAATATTTCGCGGCAGAATTGTTTCACAACAATTTGAGCCCGTGGTTCTTAACGGCTGGGCCACAGAATTAGTTATAAGGAAAAAAGATGGTGAGGCTGATACTGTAACGTGTAGTTTTGTTTCTCTTATTATCCCAGCAATAACATTCCTTTTATGAATTTTTTTCCATACGTCCAGATTTTCGGCTGATTGTCATCAGGAGCGAACGTCATATCAGCCGAATTCGAAATATGACAAGAAAATACCGCATTTTTTTGATACACGCGCGATGAGCACATTTTAGTATTAATTCCCCTTTTACGACGTTGAAGCAATATACACTTCTACATCCCGTTTTTTCTCTACATTTAGCAGATAGTATGTGTTGAAGAATCACATTATTTCGAGGAGTCGCATCAGACCCTGTCGGTCGGTAACAGATTATAACTGTAAAAATCACACCATTTCCATCGTCATTCTGCTGTCACCGGGGATTCATCCACAACAACCGGTGAAAGTGACGACGGATCTTGTATATTTGGTATCGTATATATAGATGTATCTTTATTGCAGGAAATCACTCAGAAAACAGCGAATTCACCGAATCGAAACTGCTCCAAGAAGCAAATACAAGTTATACATGGCGATACAACCGTTTTGTCATTAGAAAGGGGCATTAAAACTGTTCTGAAACGAATAGCATCTAGCACGAGTGTGGTTCTCAACCTTTTTGTCTTCGCGGACCCCTGTTGGACCGTCACAGACTCCCACGGATCCCCTCAACCTTTAGTTCAACATTAGCTCAATTATCGTGCAACCGCCATCTTTCTTGTGCAAATATTAACTGTCGGCCAGTGATAAACAGCAACAAAATGACTTTTCTTGAAAATAACATCATACTATTTATGTACAAATTGGGTAGACATTATTATTTCAAAGCGAATTATACAAAAAAAAATACAAATTAGGTTATCAACCATCTTGTGAATTTTGAGGTTTCGCGGACCACCGGCTGAGAACCACTGGCTATAGCATGTTACCGATTCAACTGTGCATAANGAACTTCGGAAAATCGCTTCAACTCATTCCAGCGTTCCATGCAGTCGTAGACTTGTTTTGCTTTTCATTGATTTAATTAACGTACGAGCAAACAAATGCAGCTGCTTCGAATTTCGATAAAATCTCATCGAAAACCAGTAACTGCAAATTTAGGAATTGGATATCAGCATAAACTATACATTAAAATAATACTTGAAGACTTGCAAAATGACTGTCTTTGTGCGGCGGGTCTTTTTCACTGCCAGCGGGTATGTCTCACACAACACTTAGCAGGGTTGGTCAACTCGAGTATAGTTCTTGAGTTGTCTACGAAAACGATGCTAAGAATGAAAAACGTCAGCAACCATCCGTGTAGGCCTGCAGGGCGAGCGCAACACGCTGGCAGTTTGGGGTATAATTATCACACGACCGACTATTTGGCTTTGTTGCAGTTCGGTTATAGGAATTACGAGTTTACATCGACCTTAGCACATTTATAAGCTTGCTGGAGGTATGTACGGTTTCAAGTCAAGATTTGTACTAACGACGAATCCGTCTTGGCTCCTCTTATGAATTCGGATCGCGAGATTTTTCCTGTAAACAAAACAAAGACATTGTTATTTAAACTTGAACTACATGAATATAATTTGTAATCTTTTAGAGCGGTGCTCCTCAACCTTTTTGTCTTTGCGGACCACTTTTCGACCGTCACGGGTCCCCGCGGACCCCCTCGAGTCTTAGTTCAAATATAGCTCAATTATCGTGCAACCGTCATCTGTCTTGTGCAAATATTAACTATAGGCTAGTGATAAACAGCAAAAAAAAGGACCATGAACCAATGAACATATCATGTCCGGCCTAGTCATTTCTAGCCAGCATATTATCTTGAAGTTATTCTCGAATAGCGGTTTCCATCCGTATATTGGGACAGACTTGAAATATAAAATGTTTTACAAACATTTCAAAGCCACCATGATTGACTTTACTACTCCAACTTTTATCATTTTCTAGAAAATCCAATAAAACATCTCTAAACAGAAATATATTTGTGTCAGTAAGCTCTTGGCAATTTGGAAATTGAGATGAATTTGCACAGTAGAATATTTCATCTTGGGCGGCCATTCTATTGATGAGAGTCCTGAAGTTTTAGCAAAGAAGCGAAACTGCCTCGCGATTTTCTTAGTTTAGAAAATTACAAATTAGGTTATCAATCCTTTTGCAAATTTAGAGGTTTCGCGAACCGCCTGAAAATGCTTCACGGAACCCCTGTTGAGAACCACAGTCTTAGACCATACCTACTTAATTGCACTTCGTGACAATGCTGCTGGATGATTAAGATCTCACAGAAGTATCATTTTTCTTAACTTAACAGAGTTTCAAACTTGATCATACCCAAGATATGGCCGAAAGAAAATGAGAAATTGACAAAAACTTCAAAATGTGTAAAATAGACATGAGCTATACTTTGATTCCACAGCGACGATACACAAGACAAAATCAGCCTTGGATGTTTTTTTTTGCATATGCATTCAGCAAAAGGCGTGCGATTGATATAAACATGTCACCAACAGCTCGCAGTATAATATAATATAGCATAACATGCATTGGTCTTCTACTAAAGTCTAACGAAATATAGGCCTACGTATCGCAAATATATAAGGCCGAGGCGCATATAGCAAGACGATGCTCGACCCGAGTGGAATGCGATAATTATTATTTATAGGTCGAGTCGGATAGTCGCTATTTTGGGCTCGTATGTATCGAAAACAAGCTGCAATACCCGTTCACGCGTATCCAACTTTTTGATTTTTAGTACATATTGCACAATTTATCAGCACGTATATGCCTGGTTTAGATGCACTGAATACGGAAGGTGTATATCTCCAATTTTACCCTACATTGGAGTGCAAATTAGGTAAACTCCCTTTTCTGGTACCGAATCGTGTTATAACACCTTTTTAAAAGGCAAGCTTTAGTCAAATACACGAATTCTTGTGGAGATATATCCCAGGGGTGTCGTGCACAGGGAATCCGTGTGCGAAAAATATGTGTATTTATCAGATTCCCACCATAGTGCGGGGTGTAAATCAGCTATACCGTAATTTCAGGTGCCAAATTGTTATTTCACACCCTTCCAATGGGGGATTATGCGTCAAATACACCAATTGACATGGAGATATATCCCAGGGGTGTAGTTCACTGTAAGTCCATGTGGGGAATATAGGTCTGTGCAACAGGCGTGAAAAATAGACGGAAGGGTGTGAAAGCACAATTTCGCACTTAAAAGTGCAGTTGAGCTTATTTACACCACACGCTATGGTGAGAATTTGATAAATACACATATTTCGGACACACAGATTTACAGTTCATTACACCCCTGGGATATATCTGTGGTCATCGGTGTATTTGAGTCATGTTCACTCATTCGAATAGTGTGAAAGAACAATTTACACCTCAAAGTGCCTTTTACCTGTTTACAGACTACGGTAGCGTGAAAATCAGCGAAATACACTATTTTCGTTTACAGTACACACGTAAGTAGAACCCACTACACACCTGGGATATATCTAATTATCTATATAAGGCGTGACGTATTTGACTCGATATCACCCGTCGGACTGTGTGTGAAAGCAAAATTTGATACCATAAAATGCTGTCGCTGATTAATGAACGATGGTAAATTTGGAAAACACGTTAATTTTCCGCCCATGTATTTACAGCTAAGAATGTAGTAGATCAGGACTACAGGTACGTTGTTCCGTACAATAATTCTCTGTGGTGGGCAATTTTTAATTTGATTCGGGTTTGGGATGAGTGACGTAGTATATTTCTACAATTTCTGAGTATTCAAGTTGGTTTTCCCTATTTGCGCGTAATTATAGTTTTTTGACTTCCTAGAGTCCCCACCGCCACGAAAATTGCCGATACATTTTACATCAAATGGCCGATACCGATTTTGTTTAAAATGTGATATTGACTAGACTCGCTATCATATCTTGAAAACAGTATCGGTGTCGTACATTAGATGTAAAAATATAGGCAAATTTCGTGACGTCATATCGCTCTATACTTTATTTCATGTCCAAGCATGGCCTACTGAAAACTAGTATGTCATGGTCCAAGTCATTCAAACAAAAGCTATAGGTTTTGGAAATACGCCTAACGCTAGCTAGATACCATATCTTTTGAATATATCGGGTGGGATTGTTAAAAAAAATATTTAAAAAAATAATTTTGCGGCTATATGATAAAAATGTTAGGTTGACTAAAAAACGGTGCACACCAAATTTGACCCAATTCCAACTAGTAGATGTAAAGCTACAGAGGTTTGAAATTTCTGAGTTTAACATCATTTTTTTTCAAATTTTACTGTTAACCACATGAAATTGTTAAATTACCTAAAGTAACGATGCATAACAATTTTTGCTCAATTCCAACCCATAGAAACCAAGTTATTGCAGTTGAAAATTTTGGATTCGAAAAAATACCATTGACTGTGGGAAATCATAGAATTATGAATGAAAAATTAAAATGAATACGCTTCTAAGGGCTGGAATTGCATCAAATTGCTTTGCATCGTTTTTCTAGCACACTCAACAATTTTATGGGGTAAAAGTTACATTAAAAAAATCAATTATTTATATATTCAAAACTTTCACACTGCTATAGCGTCACATCTACTGGTTGGAATTGAGCCAAATTTTGTGTGCAACGGTTTTTTAGTCAACCTAACGATTTTATCAAATAGTCGCGAAAATTTGAACAAAAAGTTATTTTTGAACAACGCTAATATCTGGGTTATCGGTGAAGATATTAGTTATCGGTCCCCTCAGTTTCGGCTCAAAAACACGATATCGGCCGGGGTCTAGTTACAATGTTCTCAACAGATATCTATTTAAAGACTCAATAGTTAGGCAACACCAATGCCTTTACCAACTGTGTGATATTCTAAGAGGCCGTTCGCACGACTGAATTAACAAAAATCTAATTCCGTCAGAGCAACCGAAACCGTTGCCTTGCCACGCTTAAAAACACGAAATCGAATACAGTTTGCAAAATGTGAGGAGCTTCAATATTCGCGCTCTATTGACGCTTCTCCGAACCGTAAACAACCACTCAGATCAAGCTGACCGGGGTTTATTACAAAGATCGACCACTAGAAAATTTTGAGCTTTTCAATATTGCACTAGAATTATAGCTACACAGCAGCATTTTCTAGATTAGATTAGAATTAGAATTGATGAACTCGAGAAACCTTAAAAATTTAATCGAATTCATTTCATAACAAATTAAGCTCATTCTTACGAGCACGAGAATGGCAAATGTCCGTAAAGCATGTTTCGCACTATGAAATTCTCCTGTAGCATTTACGGGAAAGTAGAAATTAGATTAGAATTAAAATTATAACATAGAGACATTATATACAAACATCATAAAAATTGTATTAGAATTAGATTCACTCTAATTAGATAATTAAATAATCTAGTTGTCCGAGCCTTGTATATTACGCAGGCAGCGTGCTAGGTAGAGGCTTACGTGAGAACAATGGAACGCACAACACACTTTTCTGTTCATTCGTGTATGGCGTTCTATAATTCTAATCTAATTCGAAAAAAAACGTGCAGCTATAATTCTAATTCTAGTCTAATTTGAAAAATGAATGAGCAGCCAGAATACTAATTCTAATCTATTTCGAAAAAAACTGTGAAGCTATATTATTCCTATTCTGATCTAATGTGGAAAATTTCTGGTGACCTATGACTTTGATTGTTACGGCATACTTTGCTATGTCAGCTTTATTTCGCATCTGGACTACGCAAACGACGTAGTAGGCTACATCATCACGGTACCTAAATAAACAGGCTTCAAAGTGAACGCGTTTCCGGCTCAGTTTATACAGCCTGTGATGTTAGTCCACGCATTAACATTGGAAAGTTAGTTTTTGTCCTTATTCCAAAGCGAGCATTCGCGGATCAGAAAATGGTCAGGTCTGTGTTAAACTGTCACATTAGGGCTGTTCAAAAAGAACTTGAAAAAAAATATTACTGGTTGCTTCATAATATTGTCAGGTTGCCCAAGTAAATGCTGCATACCAACGTCGGTTCAATTCCAACCCATAAAAGCATTACTATTTAAGAGAAAAAAGTCTTCGATTTATTAAATATAATTAAATAAATATAATTTTTTATTTCAAATTTCACTGGCAACCCCGTAGAATTGTTACGTTGTCTACAACAACGATGTATAGCAAATTTGGCTCAATTCCAACCCACAGAAACGAAGTTATTGAGGGTCAAAATTTTGGATTTCAAATCATAGGTTGGTGGATCTAAAATAAATAATTGAAGAATTTGTCACCGTAAATACTTTTTTTTTCAAATTCAAAATTTTTTTACTCCAATAACCTCGCTTCTACTGGTCGGAATTGAGCCGAATCTTTTGTGCATCGTTTTTTTAGGCAACCTAACAATTTCATGGGGTAGCCATCAGAAGTTGAAAAACAAATTATATTTAATATTATTTAATAAATCCAAAACTTTCTCTTAGGTAGCAATGCTTATACAGGTTGGAATTTAGCCAAAATTGGTGTGCAGCGTTTTTTTTAGGCAACCTAACAATTTTATTAACAAGCTAGTAAATTTTTTTTTAAATGTAATTTTTCAACAGCCCTCGACTGTTACATGCTGTGTTCGACTCGGGGCTCGGGCGAAATATAATTGCCGTATTTTCGCTTTGATCAAGTGAAACATAGCAATGTGGCGGCTTCGGTATAGTTTCCAAGCGCCCTCATGATTGCAATTGATCAACTTGGCTATATTACTTACCGTCATTATTGGTGTCTAGTTTTTTGAAGGTCTGTTCGGTCCTGTCTTGTATCCCCATGGGAGTGAGCCTTTCCTTAGGAGGGCGAGTGTTGTAAATCGTCTGCGCAAACACACAAGTATGATTAGTTTTGGTAACATTCCGCTAATCATTAATCTAATTTTGCTCTAACATATAGCTACCAACCTATGTAGGCATATTGACCATTGACCACACTGGCTTTCGGTACACATTTGCCAAAACATCGCGTTCTGTTTGTCGTATTGGATGACTAATTGTTTATCTCAACCAGAGTCGGCAACTACAAAATATTACCTTTTCAAATTAGATTAGTTAGACAATTCTCCCGCAACATTTTCAGCAAAACCAGGAATTGGATTAGACTTAAAATGAGTGGATAGAAACACTTCAAAAATTATATCATAACTAGATTACCGGAATTTCGCTCCAATAGGTAATAATTAGACAACTACTATTACCTAGTTCTTCACGTCTTATCTCAACACCGACCTTGATTATTTCTCTCATTTCGTTCATGCTGATCGAACCGTTGCCGTCCAAATCGTAAATTTGAAACGCCCATCCGAGCTTGTCGTCCACGCTGCCTTGTGACGTCACTGAGAGGGCGCAGATGAATTCCCGAAAATCGATGCTGCCTGAGTAATGCATCGAGAGAGTCAAGACTTATGATTACTGCGCTGGGCAAAATGACCCGGGAGCTGAAATAATATACTCCTTGACACTATAAGAGTTAATTTATCAACGAGAATTATAGTTTCGATACTATTTTCCACCGTGCAAGGCTGTAAACCTCAATTGGTAGTATCGCAGTATATGAAGCATGTAGTACAAATCTAAGCAAGTTATTGGAAATGAAACATATGTGAAGTCGTGATTGAACCGACAGCGTTGCCCCAAAGTGTTTTGATCCAGACCAATCCTGGCCATCTCAGGGCTCGTACTGGGATGTGGGAAGCACACCACAGTATAGTACGGCATAGTAATCGAGCGCGTACGAAAATAGAAACATGCCGCGCTGCGTACTAGTTATTACAAAGCATCATTTTCGCAATTATCGGTAATTTCGCGAGATTGTTCAACGGCGAGAAACGCGGTAACTGTGCGTCGTGGCACGAGTCATTGATGTTATCAAGATTTCTACGAGGTAAACCCGAATATTTGCATACGAACTGCTAACGTATCCGCACCGAAAAGCACCAAAGTCGCAAACGCTATGAAACAATGATTCTCGGCCCTTTTATCTTAGAAACGGGTACAATTTCAAAAATAAATTTTAGTCCGAAATGCAAGCACGACAAATATAGGCGCCCCAAAAGCAAACATTGAAAACTTCCATTCAAACAGAAATCCGCTGCTGCGTGATACTATACACGTTACACGTGGTTCTATTCAAGTCGGCAGAAATGCGAATTGCTGTTTGCTAGCCTCTATTATACTGCCAAACGTCGCTATAAAATGAAACGAGTTGTAGGCTACTTTTCTGGTGTGTAACACAGCGACGCACGGTTCGTCCAAAGCAGATCGCGGACTGAATATTACGACGCCAGTCAGAAAATAGGTTCCAAATTTCAAAATCCATTTGAAACCCGATGTTTCATTATCTAATTAATGGACAAGCTTCGTCAAGGTCAAACATGCTGCTTTTGACAATTCAGTTCCAAAATCTAAATATATTTGGATTTGGCTGGCCGGAGGTTAAGAACCACAGGACTGGACAGTTAGATAATTCGTGTTGTCTTTGCACTAATTGGAGCGAAATTCCAGTAATTTAATTCTAATCTAATCTGTTATATCTTTCTATGCTATCATTTTAATTCTAATTCTAATCTAATTTCTGGTATTCTGAACACGCTACAGGAGAACTAAGTAGCGCGATTCGAGCCAGGGTTGGTGTACAGGGCATTGGCAGTCTCGTGCTTGTGGGAATGAGCTCAGTTTTGATACGAACCTAACTTGATTTGCGTCGTGTCTCTTTCAAATTTTTGGCAATGCAGTGATTCTAATTCTAACCTCATTTTAAAAAAGCTACGTAGCAGTAACTTCAATCCGAATTAAAGCTGAAAATTTTCTAGTGGTCCAATTCGCACATTGGCGCTTCGACACGGATTATAGCAAACCGCACGGGAAGATTTCCAAATGCCAGTCGATTGACCGCCTGCCTCAACAACGGGTAAATGACATCGCACCAGAGTGCATACAGTCCCCGTAGAGTTCGTTAATGTGATATTACTCCCGCGAGAGACCCATCGCGCACCTGTCTCGCCGGGACATAACCGGCAATTGCTAAATCCGTTTTTAAAGGCCATATCATGGCCGATGAGATGCTATAATTTGTCGTGTTCATTGATCGCTTTCTGCGTTACAAGCTTTGATATTGACGTTTTACAGTGTCATCTCTTAAGGCTAAAAATTGGGATGTGAACAGTGTCATTTAGTATGAAGTCATAACAGTATGAAAGATGTGGAATGTCATGTCCAAACATGCACTTTAACGACCCAACAGAGAATACAGCGAAAGGGAAGCATTCTATACCACAAAGCAGAGTTGTAAACAGTGGGTGTAGCAAGATTTTAATTCGAAACTGAACACTGAACAGTTAACACATCGACTTGGACTCGAGTCATAACACTATGATTCGTACTCGATCCTCCGCTAGCCCACTTGGACCTCGGACTTGACTCGGTGGCAAATTGAAAATGACTCGACTTGACTCGAGTCAAAACTATAAAAGTGAGATTGGCTTGTGACTCGGGACCTTTTGACTTGGTTACAAGTTACAAACCTGACGCTAATTATGAATAACGAAGTGTAATGATAATCACCAATATTGAGATCATCGTGAATACGTTTCTACGCGATACGTGGATAAGGCAAAAGGCATTTGCTAGGGCTACCATACGTCCTCTTAAGTAGATTCGTCCTCTTTTTTCAATAAATTGAAAGTGTCACCGGAGGACGCCTGAATGTCCTCTTTTTTGGGAATACGTCCTCCTTTTCTAGTAAAAGTATTAAAATGCGATCAAAAACTCGACTCCGACGAATCGAACGCCAGATTTCGCAAGACAATCAACGAAAAATACGGCGCGACTGATTTTTCGTGGTAGAGATGGGAAAGATGACGTTTTTTTTAGTCGACACCGCAAAAGTATCGTAAAAAAGCGGATAATTCGGGAGTCGAGTCAAGGTGATGATCTCTTTTTTAAGTCAACACAGTAATATTGGTTACTATTTTCAAAATCACAAGTTTTCTTTCCCGGCACTATAGTTTTCAGAATTTTGGAAAAGGGTCCTCGTCTTCGGATATCAAAATATGGTAACCCTACATTTATCCTGTAGGATGCCCCGATGGCTGACATTGCAGACCGATATTTCCCATGGTAATTGTGGTACGCAAGGGATAAGAGGTCAGGAATCCAAATAAAACAAATAATATTCAAGAGCAACAGGGGAAGTCCAAACATATCGTCGCAGTGGAATCAAAGTATCTTATGTCCAGTTTTCAAATTTTGAAGCTCCCTTTTTCAAACTTGAAAGAAATATACTTTTCGAAAATTTTTGTATTTCTTTCGGTCATATCTTAGCCATGGTTATGTCTGTTTCAGTGTACCAAAGTTAATCGAGGTCAATATATGGCTGAAAGAAGATGAAAACTTCACTCAAAGTTAATTTTCCCAAAATCTGTAAAATGGACATAAGATACTTTGATTCCACTGCGACGATATAACCTTGCTGTCTGCATGGCAGACTTGAACAACTACAGCTATTTCTAGTTGCCTAACTAGACTAATTAGGGCGAACTGTCGGTAATCTAATTCTTATTTATTTTGTGAGATATTTCCATGCTCTAATTTGAACTCTAAGCTATTTTCTGGTTTTCGAGAAAATGCTACAGAACTGCATAATGCAAAACCTGCCAAGCTTGCTGTACGGACATTCGCTATTCTCGTTCTTACGGAGATGAACCCTGATTTGACATATATGAACTGTAGTTGATTCAATTACCAATTTTTCGCGAATTCATTAATTCTAATTCTAAACTGCTCGCGATTACCCCTGACGAGTGTCATCCGAAAATATCCGGGTTCATTTCAATATCAATATATTTTTCAATGATACGACTATTGTCGAGTCTTGGGCTCGAAAAGATTTAACGTTTCCATTCCAGACCAAGTATTGACAGACTAACCATGTACTCACCGTCCTTATTGTCGTCGAAAGTTCTGAATATGTTGACTGCGAAATGGGACGCGTCCCCGTGCGGGAAAAATTCTTGATACATCTTAACGAATTGGTCTTTGGACATTTTGCCCTTCGGGCAGTCCTGAAAATAACGAAACAACACAATAAAAGCTATTCGATGTTCGGTTATAGAACAATCCAATAGAAAAATATCCTAAAGATCATATCATAACCATTATTATGTCGCTTGAAGGTCAGTACCTGGTTACGTGGCTGATTTTATATTTCAATATCTATTGATAGAGTTCGAACTTTGAGAGGTGTGCAACTGGATATGGGCGACGGCTATGAAAAGGTCAAGTATCGCTGGTTTTGGGTATATATGGGGCTGATATGACTTCCCCAGTGTATATTGTGGAGCTCATATTGCAACCTTTTATTGGTCGTGGCCTAGATTCCGATTTGAAAATATTTCGTGACCCACCAGCTTGGAATATAGGTGATCTTTTTCTTTATGACGTTATTGGGCTGTTCAAAATTACCTTTTTTTCAAATTTGACTGGCTACTCCAAAAATTTGTTAGGTTACCTAAAAAACGCTGCACACCAATTTTAGGTCAATTCCAACTTATAGAAGCATTGCTATTTAAGAAAAAGGTTTTGCATTTATTTTGGCTACCCCATGAAATTGTTAGGCTGAAAAGAAAAACGATGCACAACAAATTTGGCTCAACTCCAACCAGTAGAAGCGAAGTTATTCATGTAGACAATTCAGGATTTCGATTCATAGTATTTACGGTGGGTAGATCTATAATAAATAATTACATAATTTGCCACCGTAAATGCTATCTTTTTCAAATCAGAAAATTGGCACTCCAATAACTTGGGAGTGTAAATACAGTGGAAATTGCCAGCAAACGGAGACCGAAGATTTTTATGTCCATTCTACTCTGGGTTTGTATGAAGTTATACACAAACTTGGAAATATGAACTGCTTGTTTAAACCATTTTACCGACTTCATGCTTTTCCATAATACAGTTCTGTGTTCCACATGAAAATGCACCAGTTAAGAAACACTGTTGTAAAGATGTTGCGCATTTTGAGTGGTGTATTACGGTATATCATCAAAATCCGGTTATGATATTCGATCAGCTATAATATTGACGTATGTAAGTATTCATTTCATTCATATTCGTATTGAACAATTGAGCGTAAATTTACACTACAGATGACAATGTTTACAAATAGCCAACGAATACGATAGTGCGACGGTTATTGTACAATGTACACAAATGACTCTCGCTGGAACCGTGTTTTATGCTATCATATTTCTGATTATCTATTCAATTCGCAGATCTTAGAACTTAGAACATTGACGTACTAAAGTTTAACTAAACTAAAGTCACGAAGCTTTGGCTGTACTGGAAACTGGAACGGGATTACCAACTGTGACTTTACCTAGGTCCGGCTGATTATGTAATAAATACTTATGACAATGTTCCGGCAGGGTTGTGGAACGCGCAAATTATGAAGATACGTCCTCGATTCGCATGCTAACCACGTTACGCTGCGTTTATAGGTTAAAGACGCTATGTTACATGCTTCACTGAACCTCAACGCCGAAAGCAAAAGTGATATAACATCTTCATAACCGTATTCATTAATATACATACACGTTATCATATTCATCCTAGCACAAAGCACTCACAGATATAAGCATATGACGCTATAGGCCTACTTGAAAACGCAACACTGTTTACTAGGGCATATCTGCGAAGTCACGATCAACCCACGGCATTGTCACATAGGTAAGGTAAAATAATACCAAATAATATTGAATGTGATGTAGAACTGTAATGACAATCTTAGTAGTCGCATGAAAAGTATTTACAACATATTTGAGCTTTCCGCATCATATATATACCGCTGTGGCGTCATAGCGCGACTCGACTCNAAGCCAAATACATTCAGAACCGAATCGTTGAGGCCTATAGCCCGACGTATAACGCTGATAAATGAGTGATATTCAAGGTTACCGAACTTCAAAGCACGAAACGTACATTAGTGGCGCTCAATCGGTCAGCCGGGTTCAAGCAAACATCAGAGTTTCCTAGCGCTAACATGCATGTCACTTTAGGTATATTCTCAAATGATCCACAATCGAGAATAACCCTGTCACGAGAATTTAAACAATGTAATCGAATAGGCAGTGTGTATTGTGTTCACAGCTCATCAATCAAAGTGAAACAAATATTAAAAGTACCGGAGCCATGTCATAATGACGACCGTACCAGAAACGGAATATTTAGTTACATGACCATATTCTTCAGCAGACTTATACACAGGTTTGCCATACCGTCCTCATTTCTAAGATTTGTCCTTATTTTGAATTTCGATCTAATTAGTTTCATAATACAACTAGACTTTATCTAGTTACCCGAGTCTGCTCGCAGGGTTCAAAACGGAAATAGAGAATATAAAACTACATAGTTCTCCTGTAGCATTTACAGGGAAACCTCAAATTTAGACCGAGAATGAAAATTAAAGCATAGAAACATTTCAGAAATGAGATTAGAATCAGAATTATAGCAGAGAAATGCCACGAAATAGCTCCACAGCATATCGCGGTAATTAGTCGACCAGTCGATTAGTCTACCCCGCTATTGCATATGGATTACAACATTGTGCCAAATTGATTATGGATTTCGTTTCGAACTCGGATCTGAATCTAAAATCCGGAACAAATATTACAACCACTCATCTGTGTTAGCGGGACACCCAGGTCATTACGTGACTNTCCACAGTGTGCTGACCTTGTTTTGTTAGTCAGCGGGTCCCTGCCTGCCAACCACTACCCTGTTAAGTGTCTATAAGTGATATATAGTGTGTGACCCGGACAAGAGAGTGAAATGACTCGGTGAAGTCCATTAATCGAGCAAACCTTGACCTCAAATGGTACTAAAAGCTCGTTAAAACCGACACGCAGCGAGCGAAAAATACGAAAATAGTTGTGTGTGAATTGGCCAGCATTGGAAGTTACGGGGCGTGCGTTGATACGAGTATATAGGCGAAACCGATGTGTCAAAAACTTGAGAGAAATGACAGCGCATGTGAGAGCAGTACCGGTACCACCTGTATCAATACACGTATGGTAGACTGGCGTGCCATATTTATTGTTCTACTACTGTGAATCTTATCTGTTTCAAACTTACAACGATGACATAACATTAATAAGTACTAGGCTGCTAAATGAATCGAGCATTCGTAGTATCACTGCAGTATGGCACATTATGATTTCGTAATATTATGATAGTGTGGAAACGTTCGAATATATATGTAGGCTACCTTTTATGCGACCACAAAGAATACAACGCCAGTGCCACATCACATTAAAGGTATTATTTTCGATCATGTCTATTCCATAGTACTTTGCGACAATGTTGTGGGTGAATCACGACATAACGAGAATGTCATTACCACTTTGTAGCGCTGTACTACCGGTACATGTTTCGCACGTTGCGATACGTTGCATCGAGCTTTAGTCTTCCACAAAGATTCGAAGCGAACTACAACGTGTCGCCAAGAGAAATAATGCTCCCATTGACCATTGAGTTTTGAATAATATATTATCTTAAATGACGCAGACATTATCGCCAAGTTATTGGAATTTATTCGTGACTCAAAACGTATGATTTAACGACGCATTCATAATTCCATAAAGTACCAATTTGGAAACATTGAAAAACCATGGAAATTTTCATTCTCCAAAAGCCAAAATGGCAATAAGCCTTGCTCGCTTAAAGAACCGCTAAATGATTTTTTACATAATAATAATAATAATAAAATTACACTTGTGAATCACAGCATAATTTCTGTAATTTCGATTGTTCATCTTCAATCATCTCTACCTCTGCTCTGTAACCCTTGCCAATTCTTCATCTNCTGCAATTCTGTAATCTGACTTCTCCGTGTATTGCATAGGAATAACAATTTGANTGTATTACTGAAATTTTAAAAATTTACTCCAATCTCGCCATTTTCCTTTGGGGGCAGGTTGCTCCCCGGATTATGTGTGTATCTACCAGTTTTACTGTGAATAAAGAATAGAATAATAATAAGACTTTGAATGCACAACTGGACTAATTTACACTCGTACCCAAAATTCACAGCATAATTCCTGTAATTTCGTTTCTTTATTTTCAATGATCTCTACCTTGATATAAAATTGAATAATACATGCGTATTGAAATAAACCCGAATATTTTCGGCTGACACTCGTCAAGGGTAATCGTCGGAAATGGTAGAGGATCGAAAATAACATTGTATATCTACAATCGTATCACTAAATACCTCTAAAACCCTTGTCAATTTTTCATTTAACGCAATTGAAATAACAATTTTATAACTAAAATTTTCAATGTTTACTTCAATCTTTAAATTTTCCTTAGGGGCCATACGTTGCTCTTAAATTGTGTGTAAACTTACCAGTTTTACAGTGAATATCGCGATAATAATACTGTGAGGCTTTCGCGTATCAAAATTTCTCACAGTGAGAGGTCAGTATCAAATCGATGCATCAAGCAGAGTTTTCGTGGGACAGCCAGGATTTTGATGCAATTTGCCCAGGAACGGGACGTGAGAATTACTTACGGATCATCGCGGAATAGTGAAAAACGCATGCATTATTCATTTTCGTTTCAGGGTAACCGTACGGGCGCCGTGAGAGTGATCGCCGTAATTTTAAATCCTCGCCGAGAGTGAAGCCCCTAAGAATACTATTCGACACTCGACAGAATTGTCGGCAAGAGCATATTTTATTACATCGCTGAATATTTATTCATCCAAGATTTTGAGACATTTAGTTGTTCGCCTGTGTACCCGATAAACAACAGACAAATGACTAACAAAACGTAAAACGTTTCTTAGTGTATCTCACCCACTGCGTGGAGGCGATCAATAATAATGGCTTTGATTATCATGCGTCAATCTGAGACACTGTACATTTCATACCAAATCAAACGAATGTAGATCGACATAAATGAACGCATATTGAATGTGTGTATATCAAGGGAGAGAAAACATGTACTGAGAAAATTCACAACGCGAAGAAGATCAGTCTTGCTACCTAACTATCAAACTTTGATAGTACGCCACACGAATTGACGTGTGAATTTTATGGGATGCTAATTATTCTGTTTGAAGAGCTTCTTGTAGGTACAGAACTTCAATATACAACTGAGTAGTATATTCATATTGAAATAAACCCGTCAGGGGTACTCTATACAAGTTGCTAATATACTGCCGATAAACACTTTACATGTAGACGTCCTTGTAAACATTGTTAAATCAGCGTGTAAATTTCAAGGGATGCTAATTGCCCAATATAACATATTTATTATTTACATTAGCAGCGCTCGCATACATTGTTAAATAAGCAAGTGAGGTAATCAGTGAAGTACGAACTCACACTGACCATAAAGTCGATGACGGGGCAATGCGCACTGCAATGTTAAAATCGGGTATTTTCTGAAGTATATACTGAATTGGTAGTGTGAACGTATCCAGACTTCATTGAATAGCAATCATTTCGTTTTGATATAAAAATCTAGTCTGAAAATTTCACAGGCGCGAAACACACGCTAAGAATCCACGATATATGTTGAGATGTTATAATCAAAGGCACCCCAGGCGCTTGTTCACGATATCATAATGGCAGTTACAGAAACTATTGAAACGAATGCATCACTTAATTTCTGTCAAAGGATTCAATCTATTGACTCGCCATGCGAAGTTTCCGGCATGAACTCATCGTGAATGGTCCTTGGTCAGCATAAATGTGGCGAATCGCCCAACGAAACGCTACATGGGAGCACCCGATAACCAAATAAACTGTGAAACAGATTGATATGGACTCTATCAAACTAGGGAAGAGCGGTATATATTGGCGGAACATCTACGATGGTTTGTATTAAAGTCGTAATCATTGTAAGACGCTGATTCAAATGCTCATACAGCGCATATACAATATATTGCTTTACACAATGTCATTACCAATTCTCTACTAGTTGCTGACGATTGCCCCTGATCAGTACCAGGCGAAAATATTTGGTTTATTTCAATGTGAAGTTATGTGCCACCAAGCTATAGAAGTTCTGTGATATGATTGCTGATGTACTGCACTATCTTCTTCCGAATCCTCTACTAGTTCTTGACGATATGAGCGCCTGCCCAAAACGTCTAGGTTTATTTCAATATGAGTACAATTTACAACGTCTGAACCTCAAAGAGTCTTCAAGTGTATGCTATACAAATACACGAATAGTTTTGTATTGCGTGTCGCGATTCAGTAGAATTAACCCTCGTACCTTCATGAATCCTTTATACCAGTCGTGGATTTCCGATTCGTTAAAATTGGTAACGCTTGCTATGTCGCTTAATTCCTTTGGAGACATCTTGCTCTGACTTTTCCCCATCTTTTGCGCCTTTTCTTCGCTCCGCCGTATAGAAACGTCCGCCGCAGGCCGAGCTATATTGTCGAATAGCCGCGTTTTGTAAATACAAAATGACGCACTAGCGAATCTCAGTTGGCCGGTCGACCGTTACTCCACGCTTGGCTGCTTGTCCTATCTTCGAAAACGGAGAACTCGATGGCCTTATCTGATCAAATCTAGTCATTATACCATTGAAATAGACTGAAATATGTCCCGAAAATCGTGGCATTGCTTGATTTTAGTACGATGGTATCTAAAGGTGGTTACAGCCGCTATATCAGGTTTGGCTTAATATACANGTACATAGTATATAATGGTGCACTATTCAATTTCAATTTATTGCTAAAAATTCCATCAGTTCAATACACTGCAAGACTGCTATACAATGAAAGATAGGAAGGGGTCGCAACGACTTGGAGTAGTTTTCGAAATCAATACTAGTCAGCCCTCAAGTTTACCGGACCAAGACCTGACATATCGATCTCGCCTTCCGACAGACCGACACGTGTCACCTCATTTTGTCGCTTGTCCTTGTGTATCTTCTTTTACTTTTCATTCAGTGTGCACTGTACGTGTGCTCCAGACTTGTGGTGTTTTGAAATGATAAAATTGAATAGTATATTCATATTGAAATGAACCCGAATATTTTCGGCTGACACTCGTCAGGGGTAATCGTCAGCAACGAGTGTCAGCCGAAAATATTCGGGCTCATTTCAATATGAATATACTATTCAATTGTATATCGAAATTCTGTACCTCCAAGAAAGTGTTCAAATGATAAAATTGTAAATAAGCTGAACTGAAGTAAACAGTTATACTCGTTTCGACATTATTTCGCAATCTTGTGGTGTTTGGATCGATAAAAATGACGATAAAATGACTAACTGACATTATTAGTTAGAGAGTGAAATGTCCGTAGGCCTAATATAATTATAACCTAATTAGTGAAATGTTTCTACGCTTTAATTTTTTTCTAATCCAAGTTGAGCTTCTAAAAATGCTGCAGAAGAACTGTGCACAGCGCGTAGTGGGAAACGAGCCAAGCTCGCTGTTCGGTACAAACATCTTCTATTCTCATGCTTATGAGATTGCGCTCTGTGACTGGTATGACTTCGAATTGATTCAATTTACTTGTTTTCGCGGATTCAGAAATTCTAATTCCGATCTAACTTGAAAAAGACTGTGTAGCTATAATTGTAATTCTAGTCTAATTTCGTATAAACTGTGTTTGTGTAGCTATCATTCGAATTCTAATCTAATTTGAAAAAGATTTTAATCTTTTACTTGGTCCACCAACTCCAGTTGTCTTGTTTGGGTTATTATTTTTATCGTATGCCACGATATTGTAATATTCGAAAGGATGGAAGTATATAATACTGTATATGAATCGTCGGTCATGCCCTCGAATAGAATGAAGCTACATCCTTTTTGGTCCGAGATCTTCTTGATAACATGGAATCATCAGTACTGGAAATCTTGTTCATTTAAACCAGGGGTATCAAACTCAACTTGCGTCACTGGCCGGATTCATACCTTCAGATCACTCGCGGGTCACATTATTCAAAAATGTTGTCTCAAAATACATACTACTGTGTTTTACTTGAATCCTTTATCATCATGGCTATTTACATGATGGTGTATAACATTATATTATGGATCATAGGGGCTCTAATTTAACAACATTATTATTCGCTGAGATTGGATTTGGCAAAAGTACGGTGATCGCCCGGTTGAATACAATTTCAAACCGCTGAAACAACGGCTCTAACGACGACAAAAGTTGGGTATCTCTATGCTCCCTTTGCTTTAGTAGTATTCCTGGAGTTAGCCCTGGGTACCCGTAGTGAGGAATAGGGGACCTTTTGAGACAAAACTGGAACATGTAACCTGTATAGTAGGGCTGTTCAAAAATAACCTTTCTTCGCGAATCTTGCAGGTTACTTGATTAAATCGTTAGGTTGCCTTAAAAAACGACGCACACCAAA
>ATSW01003673.1:0-14056 GCA_000444245.1 Botryllus schlosseri
CGGATTAGGATTTGGATTGGATTTACCTATTTTCTGGGAGATTGAAATGTTGTGTGGCGAATGGCGACAAACTTTATTCAGATCAGTTATTAATGTAATGATGGTTACTAAGTTATCTTGAATCAAGTGAATCGTTGGTTGTGAAAGAAAATTTTCGAATCCCTCCATTGCATAAATTAGTATTTTTTCTGAATTTCCAGTTGGAATCGGATTAGGATTGGACATGGACTTGAATGTGAAAAAGTTATGGATTAGAATTTGGATTTGAAGGTTCGGATTTGGATTGGATTAGGACATAGAAATTTCAAATCCGCTCATCTCTGCTACAAGGCTTCGGATTGCAAAATCCAGGGTATTCCCCTTTTATATTTACAAAAATGCGCAGCGGGATTTATGAAAGAAGTAGCTCATGCTCATTAAGGCTCTTCAAAAATGACTTCTTTTCTCGAATCGCACTGGCTACTTGATAAAATTCTTAGGTTACCTAATTTAATCCTACACACCAAATTTGGTTCAATTCCAACCATTATTGCTACAGGAGAAGAAAGTTTCTATTTATTATGTAAATTAGTAAAAATATAACAAAAAATTAGAAAATTTTCTGTTCACCCCTTGAAAGTGTTAGGTTGTCTATAGAAACGATGTTCACCAAATTTGGTTGAATTCCAACCAGTANAAGCGGAGTTATTGCCGTCGAAAAATNTGGTTNTGAATAAAATAGTATTTACGGTGGGCACGATTATAGTAAATAATTGAAGAATTGGTTACCGTAAATACTATTTTATTCATAATCCAAATTTTTCGGCGGCGATAACTCCGCTTCCAATGGTTGGAATTGAACCAAATTTGATGAACATCGTTTCTATAGACAACCTAACACTTTCATGGGGTGAACGGAAAATTTTCAAATTTTTTGTTATTTATTTTTATATAATGAACTTTCTTCTCCTGTAGCAATGCGGCTACTGGTTGGAATTGAACCAAATTTGGTGTGTAGGCCTTAATTAGGTAACCTAACAATTTTATCAAGTAGCAAGTAGCCAGTGCGATTTGAGAAAAAAGTCATTTTTGAAGAGCCCTAATGCTCATAGTCATTTCTAGACCATATAGTTACGGTCATGGTCTGTTATTGACTCGGCGGAAAAGACACAACGCTCTATGTGGATGGTCGACTCTACAGAAATGAAGGATACAAAGTCATCTTTAATGAAACGGTGGCATGGCAAAGTCCGCCGTCATGTTGCAAAGTTCATTCGCCCTATCCTGAGTAAAGGTGGGTTTATGTGTTATTATAGTAGCCTAGACTGGTTAGCAACCTTATTTTCTCTCCTGATCGGGATCAAAATATTTTTTTTATACTTTCAAAACCCCACTAGACTGTGATACAATGAAAATATATAGGAAGGTGTCGAAACGACTTTTGGAGCATTCTTTGAAATCAGACATCCACCTGGTGACCTAGCCCTTGCAACTAGAGGCTGCCATACGAATTATTGAACTAGGTGACATCTTGCCCGATGCATCTTTCACATCCAATTTATATTCGTTCTTTCATTATATATTTTTATTAAAAATGGATACTGTACCTACACCTACAGTAACACATGTGCTGACTACAGGGATTAACTTGAAGTAAATGAAATGATTAGTGATATTGACCAAAATAATTGTGAATCTTTACTTATCTTGCAAAAATATATAAACTTTTTCCGAACCAGAAACAAACTCGGACACCCCAATTTTGTCGCTTGCTTTTTTTAAAACTATTTTCTTTTACTTTTCATTCAGTGCGCATGCCTCCTCTTTACATCGCGTAGGCCAAGGCAGGTGTCTGATTCCATAGACTACTCCAAGTCGCTTCAACACCTTCCTATTTTTTATTGTATTGCATTTTTGTGGTGTATGGAACTGATAAAATTGCTAATAAACCTATGATTATGATGATGATGGGACCAGAGGTTGCCCACCATGCCACCACTGTCGCACTGTGTTAGTTAAGAGCTTATGTGGCATCTGTAACTAGTGGATTCACAATTCCTAGGTGATTATGGTGAGAAGGCCGAAGAGTTGATGTTCTACAGACTATGTCAGATATTGAGACGAAAAGGTTGGTGACCGAGTATCTTTTGACTGATTGAAATAAATATTAGCTAATTTCTTTACTAGATTCATCAAACACAGTTCGTCTTCCCATCAACAAATCTACTAAGAGCATCTATAAATTGAAAGACTCATCGGTTCCTATATTGTCTTCTATTACTAAGGTAAGTGTAGGCCTACTCCGTGTCGGTACGGTCTGTACTGAATTTGATGCTTCATCTACATCTGATTACTTGAAAACAGAATTCATATCTGGTCCCAAAAGTTGGACAGGAAGAACAGACATTGGATACCAGTCCACTATTAATCGGTTTGCTACAAGCAGGTGAGAACAAGGAAAGTTTTTTTATTGAAAATATCAGTAGTGCATAATCCAGAGTAAGCTCTTATTAGTTTAATGTTTTAATTTTCGATATTTTCTTCGCTTCACTATTGTCGTATGAAAAATTTACATGGCATATTGAGAGCGTTTGATTACGAGTTATGAACTGTGCATATATCGCAAACTCACAATGTACCACGATTTTATGCATGAAAACATGCCCTTTTTCCATTGTAACTGGAGTTTTTGTGATAAATGTTTTGAAACAGTTTAATTTCATTTATTATTTTGGCATTGCTCTCCCTCACTATTCTTGCTCATTCATTATGCTTGTACCGCACACATTTGATTATGATGAAATATTTTCAGATGGAGGTATACGCAATCACCTTTATCTTGCTGATGGAAGCGGACATGTTATAGTCGTGATGGTTCATGCAAAATCCGAATTTGTTAACTCGATAGTACTAATCACATCGTGGAAATATTTAAGGCTCGATTCAAACGTGCCTCTAAGACTACCTGGGTAAGGATTGTTTCATTGAATAATGTATTTATAATCAATTTGCTATCTTGTAAGTGCACGATTGGAAGATAGGACTACCGGTACTTATTTTTCTATTCCAGCGGTGCAAGCTGCACTATTGTCGGTATTTAGAATGCTTTGTGTCATATGACTTAATTTATTTTGGCTAGTTGCCACTTCAATCTGGTACTCAAACTGTAGTATAATTTGTTTGTAAAGTAGGCTACTTTTATATGTAACTATCTATGCGAAAGAGTTGTGATGTGAATATTAAAGATGACTTAATTACAAAATATTTAATATTGTATGTTATTAAGAATGTAAATTATTCAATTTTACTCACATAGTAGTCAAATGAGTTAATTGACTTCGAAAACTGTTGTAGTGACATTAAATTAACATCAACATTAAATTAGTTTGAAAACAAAACCGTTGAAGCAAGTACCACTAGTTGAATCATAACTCAAGCAATCATTTTACGTGAATTTTTCTGTAGTGATGCATCTACCCATTTTGCAGGTATGTAGAAGTAACAGGAGAAGTTGTTGAATTGCTGCCTACCAATAAATTAACAGGAATACCAGCAACAATTTCAACAGTTGGTAGGTTGACTCCAAATTTTTTAGATTCAAAACTATCACATACTTATCTGTTTCCAGGAACTGTGACACATGTCTCGTCTATCCTCCGATTTGATAAGTGGGAGTATGTAGTGACAATTTTGCAACACAAAGGTCGGTATGATTCGATAATGGTGATGTGATTGCAATGTAAATGCAAATTGTCTTCAGATTCCAAGGTGCGGACCGTAGTCGTAAAAAATCAATCTCTTAGTTACATGTCGCAGATGCTAACTATTGGAAGTGTGGTTGGTTTTTCGTCATTGAGAAAAAGCAAAATGAAATTCGGTGGCAGGTAATGTGAGTGGTAATATATTCAGTTTGGTTCGCTACTGTAATTAAGTACAGAATTGGATGAATCAATTTGAATTAGCAACTCCTCCAGTTCCAGCTGAAAGACATTTTCACAACAATGCTGTAGCAACACTGTACTCACTCGAAAATGAGTTTACTTTGCGTATAAGGCGGCATCTGGAATATCTGTAGCATTGCGACTCAATTCGTCACGTCTATTACCTGGCAAGCAGTGCGGTTTTAAGGCCTGCTGTTGTGTTGTAGTTCTTGATCCTCATATATTCGAAGCTCGTTCAGAAAGTGTATGTAATGTACAAGTGTACGCCATGCACAAACAGCATAAAACGATACAAGATAGTACTGATGATTTTCCACACGTATGCCGTCGATTGAGGGCGTTGTTTGATTTTACTCAAGCTGTAATCAGGAGAACACAAAACTCCGTTTTTTAGTTTGTTAATAACTTCTATATTATTATTTTTATCTTAATTGATTTTTCCATTTAGGATTTGAATTGCTTTCATTCCAGGGCAATTTCACTTCATCGCTTATGCGAGTCGGAAACTGCCGATATCTTGGACAGTTTTGCGGAGAGCACTGATATGAGTGTGGATAGATGCAAGGCTTACCTGCGTGAGAAAATGAAAGTCCACATTCTCGAGTATAATCTCTTCCGGGACAAGTCAGTGTTGATGCTACTTCAAATTTATTTTATCGACATACGTAATTGCGAAATGTCCGCTTTGAGCTTGCATAGTTATTGGGTTCTTGACCCAAAACATATACTTATTTTTGTGCTGAAGATGTAGCCATATAACACAGATTATATCGGGGATCTCCAACTTTTTCTAGTGAGTCTGTGTGTTAGGTGTGGTGATGCTCATTATGTCTCGTCATTTCTCAAATTGGTTCTTCGTTTCATGCAGATGTATTAGTAGAGCTCACAAATGTCTCAATGCACCCCGCAAACCTACTACACACATCACACGCTCATTTTCAGTGATTTCACGAACTATATTGGCGAGATAACATGTGTTATCAGTGAAGAACTGGGAATTTACGAATTGGACTATCGCGAGGCAATCCTACATATCACATACCAACTCTGCATCGACTATGGAATTGGAAAACGTGTTGGAAGTTTACTGATGGCGTCATATGTACACCATTTCCAGGTTTGATATCTTTCATTCATTACATTGCGAGAGTTAGATATTGCATAAATTTATATTAAGCCCTGATGTGTTATGCAGTACAGGGTATATAGGCCTGTAATATGTGCTGCGCTTTTCAGAACAACATCATCTAGTATTTGTGAATTCTATAAGAGCCCAATTTGTATACTGTCAGCCGATCAGTTAAAGATAGCGAATTTAGACATTGATCCATCCATTGATATAATTTTGTGTGCGCAATGAATTGTTCCCGGCTTTGACAGGATGCTAACGGTGTCTTAAACCTTGTTTGCTGCGGAAAAAGCAATGTCGTGACTGTCAGGCCTTCCGATACTTTGCAGGATTGGAGGCCCATTCGATTGGTCGGGTATGGCGGTAAGTCTAGATTTTGAGATGGTTGACTTGATGTGACTTCTTTGACCGATCGTGGAACAGGTAATAAACTGGTGAAGGACATCAAATCTTGCGCGAATTTTCATCCGCAACAGATGCTCTATCTCGTGGATTTTGCACGGTCTTTGCGAACAAATTTCCCTTTCCTGAACGGGTACAATTTACTCTGTCCTGAGGAAGACGGTGAGCTCTAATCCTTTTTTGTGTCATCGGCATTGGCCTGGAATGATTGCGTATTCAATTACTGCTTGAAATTTTACTGAAGTAGTAGTTCTCAGTAGAAGTGGCATTTTGACATGGAGATGTTGCCCCTATTGAGATAATCTGAAAAGTTTTGAAGAATAACTTGCAACCAAAGCAAATTTCCACTTTGAATTGCAAACCCATTCTCTTATCGTTCGAGTTTGTTAGGGTACCGCTAGTGCTACACACTTGCATGCAGACATGATGGTCTAATTTCTACTTGAACCTAAGGAAAAGTAGCGATTTTGAAAGCACATAGAGCACCACGTAGTAGTAGTAATCAAATGGTTTGATAAGTACTCAAGACATTAAGAAATAGGTTGAGATGGTGCATGCCAAAGTAACTAGAAAGTATTTTGTATGTGTCAAGTTGACAATGTACCTTATTGGTCTTAGATTACACTTCCATTCACCTATTCTCTTTCACGGACTCAATTTTATCAAATTAGCGCCTCTTTACTGTATGTGAGTGGATTGATGATGTAATTCACTACACGTTCTCGATTTACAGAATCCATTATGCATAAGCTGCTTGGTTTAAGCTCTCATATTGTTGATAATGGAAAGTACTCTGAAAAGGTCAACATGTTTGCAGAGGTGCTGGACAATCCACATTCGTGTATCGCATTACGATCAATGGGACATGTTGCGAATACATACCATGTTCTAACGATAAAGGTTTGTGCAGGGGTTGGTTTGTGATGAAAGACGTCTATTTTTTCGAATTCCTCGAATAGTTTTTGTCGACTTTCACTACTTATGCAAGTGGTTATGCTGAGGTCCAGATTTCATCAAAATAAAGTATTTTCATGCATAAAATTTGTCAGTTTTTTTCAAGTCAAAAAAGGTTTTCAGGCCAAACTACTTCGTAAGGATAGGCCGTTCCAACCAGAAATGAAGATAAGTAGTACAATTCTAAAATTATGTCGGAAAACACCTAATTTACATACATGATGTCACAATTTGGTCAAAATTATGTTTTTAAGGTCAAATGTCAAAATTTTGATTCTTAGATCAAAATCTTCTGTTTTTAGGTAAAAAATCGTGATACTCATGATACCTGATTATATTTGTGTAAGTTACACTATTTTTACTGCCATGACTGTTAGTCGCGAGATCCACCAAGCAAGTGACCACCTTGGATTAACTGCTCCGTATGCGACCCCTTGACCCTATCAAACGTTTAAACAGGCCATGTCAGATGATGTTATAGATGACTTGTGTGAGCAAGCAAAACAATTTTTTCATATTTTTCACTCTCAGGAACTCTGCAATCAAGCTTTGAACATGAGTCAAAACTTAAATAACAATCGTTACAAGGAATACTGGTGCCACGTGCTGCTGTCTGAAGCCATGTTCGGGCATGAAAATAATGAGGTACGGCTCACAAAAATTTCCCTACGTGTCGACGCGTCTAACAATACCATTTTTCCCGTATTTTCAGAAATGGGACGAAAGTTCATTTTTGTTGGGATTAATCGATTTGAGTACAGGAGGAAAAATCACTATTGAAGATAGCACGGGAATAATTGAGTGCGTCGTTTTGACCGATGATTTTGACTTGGTAAATGGTATTTATTGAGATGTAATCACAACGATTGTAACGACAAACACATGTAAGCTTTGTTGATTTGAAAGGTGTGAAGCGTTTTCCATGGTGTACACAGGATATTGGTTGTTTCGTGCGTGTTAAACGTTTCTCAATAATCGTCGAAGCGCTGTTTGAGCCACCTGATAATCAAGATTATAAAGATACTGGTTTGATGAGGTATGGTGATGGCGTAGTGCAGTTTATGATACTTGGTACCATGAACTAAATGTTAGTTTAGTTTAGATGTAGATTTTGAAACTCACTGTTTTGATTCTCGATATTGTGCCCTGTTGCTTTCTACAATGTTTGAGCAACAGAAAATATTGTAATGTAATTATACTTTCAAGTGATTTTGTGATGGATGACGACCGTTCCGAAATCTCATATCATTTTTACATCGTTGCACAATCCCGTCACGTCCAAGTCATTGCTACATCTGACGGCGTTGCTGCGACAATGACGTTGGGATGTTCAGGTTATGTCGCTAGTCCTGTGGCTGAAGATATGCCTGCGCCTTCCGGACCTGGTGCCAGGTATGATTTCTTAGAACGTCTTTCTTCAACTTATAGTGACGGCCAGTGAATGCTCTCTCTAATTTTTCACGAGTCTGCGCGCACTCACCAACTCAATGTGCGGTCTCTTGGACAACAGTGCATAACGACTAAAAAAGGTCGTCACTTCGGCTTTCTTGTGCGCAGCTTGGATTTTCTGTGCGCAGAGACCGTGTCAGCCCTGCGCAATTGCGCGCGTGCGCAGCTTAGAGGGAACATTGGTTGCGGTCTACTTTAGAAATTATTACCCACTTCTTCAAGTCATAATAGAGCCCCATCTTCTGTGTGTGGCGTAATTACGACAAGTAAACAGACTCGTGAAGGCCTTGGGAATATTCCATTGGTGTTAGTGTTAATTTTCCGTTATTTATTACCAGATTTGTGCCCTTTACTTCTGTCTGTGTATTTTCATATGCCATTCGCGAGTCCATTCACTTATCACAATTACGTCGCTCGCTGGGATTAAAATTATTTCTGTATTTCAATTTTGGTTCACCGGCCAAGCTAGGAATAGAATAAATACAACTGGGCCATAACTGCTGCCTCAACAGGCCCATAACTGCTGCCTTCCTATGTGTCCTTTATATTGCTACGTACACAAGTCTCAGGTGCCGTATCTATCATTTTAGAATTGATTCACTTGCAACATCAGGATCTCATGAGGCCATGCAGGATATGGTCATTTTTGTTATCCAGGAAGCTACCGCTTACAACCAGTTTTCCATGCGTGGGATTGTCGTAGAAGATTTCAAAAAGGTGCTTTAGCTTGAAAATGCCGATAAATGCTCTTGTATAGTCAAGAATTCTTTGGGTCAGGCACTGCTATTATCGCTGAAAAATAATCTCAACATCAAATGAGCTCATGCTCGTTTCTTTGAAAGGTGGTCAAAGTATGCATTATTGCTACTCAAAGTAGAGGTAGAAGCAACACCGTACATTTCTACTCGATTACCAGTACAAGTAGACATTTTGAAGACCTGGCTGAAGTATTTCAAGGGAAGTAGACAAGAAAATTTATGAAATTACTCATGTAAGTACTAAGTAGTATAAAAATGTAAATTTGATCGAAAAGTCTCATTTGAGGCTATTTTTAGCGGCCAATCTGAGGTGGCTACTTTCAAAATATCAAGATGTATCTTCGCGACTACAACTAGTTGCTATCTTCAGAAATATTTCCCGTTGCCTTGCTACAGGGGCTATTTCGTGTGCTTTGTAAAGCAGTCTCACTGAAAAGGTGATGCAAACTTGTCACAAAACAAAGTATGTAGTATGTCAAAAACTATTCAAGGGGGAGAGGCAGTAGTAAGAAAACCACTCAACTAAGTAGTGCAAGTAGCCAAAACCTATTTGAGTACTCTAAAAAGTCAGAGTATTTCTTTACTGACCACCTCTGCATTTCTCTCATCCTGAAATCCCATTGTTCCTGCATGGGGTCTGAATGTTACAGTCAGGAACTGCTGCCTAATCGTCAGTTGTGTTTTAAATAGATAAGTAGCAAAGTTCATTCTGTTTTTCTTTGAAATCTCTCTATCACGTTTAGAAACAGGAGATAATGTTTGACTTCAAAAATGCGAGAAGGTGGTTACCGTTCATCAGAAGCCGGATTGTCTTGAAGATGTCGTTTCCCAGTGACAAAGGTTCGCCTCTAATTGACCAATTCTGTAAATGTAACTAAAACGGTGTAGTCAGCGCCGATACTCAAGTCAAAATAATTTCTTTTTAATTGCAAGTAGAAGTAGCATATTTTAGGTCATGTCAAAAATACTTGAAGTTTAAGTACAAAGTGAAGGTGTGATAGGTACTCAAGTGGTCTTAAAAAGTTGATTTAGTCGTGGAATTGCATATATACCAAATTACATGGTGCATCTTCGAGACCCAACGGATAATGACTAATGTGAATAACGTGAAATTTTCGAAAATATACTTATTTGCTGTGGAACAATAGGTATTTCGATCAGTTGTTTTAACATTCCACTCATAAAACTATGCAAACATATCACAAAAACTCCCAAGTTACAATATCCGAAGTGTCAAAATTAAGTAATTTCTTTTGAAGTCACTTGTATTGTTGTTAGTCAGCCCTCAAGATTACTCCAAGTTGTTTCGGCACCCTCTTATCTTTTCTTTATATCACAATATTGTGGTGTATTGATTTCATAGAAATTTTAATAAAATGATGATGAAAACTTTCAGACCCTCCATTAATAAGTTTCAGAACCTGTTATGGTTGGACAAAATTTCTATTTTCTGCAGGCACCTCTCCAGTCATACTTGTGGACTCGGGCTTTTCAATATCACACTATCACGTATGTATTCTTCGATAGGCTTATAATGCCACATGCACGAATTGCCTCCGCTTATATTTGGTGCGTTTCAGGGCAGCAGTTTACTGCGAGACGAAATTCCATTTGTAACAGAAAAGGTAATTGATATTATGAGAATCTATTCATTAAAGTAATGGACATGTTTGTTGATTATCAAGATTTTTTCACTTTAAATCACAATCAAATGTTAAGATAGGAGTCGAAACGACTTTGAATTGTCCGTCAATTAAACACTCACCTTGGCCTATAGATCACAATGAAAAAGAGCTTGTAAATGGGGCATGCAGACTAAATGAAAAGAAACAGAACCTAACATAAAATGGATAAGCAATGAAAATGAAATGTAATGATTGAGTTGGCGAAATTGATAAATATTTCATAACGTGGTCCGGTAATCTCAAGTGGAGGCCAGGCTTAATTCAGTAGAAAGGAAAGGACGTAGTCTATTTTTGTCCTTGATGTTTGTGCGGCATATACACCGACTCATGATCTATGGATACGCACGAGCTGTGCATGTGTATACCATGAGTGCATGATGTGCATATGCCTTTGGACAAGGAAGGTACAGATAAGCCTTGCACCACCCCTCCAGATACCAGTGTTACTAATCACGTCTTTGGTCTGACGTAGCCGGGGATCGAACCCACAATCTACTTATCAAGAAGCTTGACGCTTCACCGTTTATGCTATCTTGTAAATCGTGCTGAGCGAATTTGATTGATGGCATGGATGCTCATTGTCTTTATCGATAATGTGGATAACCCGCTATTTAATTTTTAATAGAGTGCAATAATCCAAAATCAGCAGCAGTGAGGGTCCTGAAATTAATATTACAGCTTGGATGTTCGTTTTTGGCAGATTTTGTCTGTCGGCGAGGCTCTGAGAGATCTAAGACCACTGCGACTTGTGAGAGGAAAAATCACGTTGCGGAAAGGATTCCTGGACCGAAACCTGCATCAGCAGCGGCTATATTTTAGCTCAGCCGATGGTGCCCGAGACGGGTAAGCACAGTTTCGTCCATGATGGATAGGATTTTTAAGCTCGATTCTTGTTTACAACTCAGGCAGCAGCTCTGTATTTATCTGGGAAGAACTTCCGATTTGAACATTCCCAATTGTTGTATACCGGAGTCAGTGGTGGTGATCAGGCCCGTGAAAATATTTCGATCCGAAAAGGTGATTTTCCATGATACTATCATGTTTTTGCGGCAATTTTTAAAAATGGCGAGGTGGGATAGAGGTGCGAAATATTTTAATCGAATGCAAGCAACAGCACTGCTTTTCTAAGCTGGTAAAAACTACCGTAATAGACAGTGATTAGTGAGCTGGTCGAATATATTTTGAAACTTCATAATCAATCTCAAGAACTAATGCAGAATGATCGATAGTGCTACGTTATGAGCGCGCTGCGCATATGTGTCAGCCCAGTGCTTAGTGTTGGTATCTGGAACAGATATTAAATTGTCGAATAGCGTGTTGCGCTGTCAATGGCTCGAGGCCTCAATGACATTCTCATGTTTTCAGGGCAATGTCTACTGTAGGTCCTACTCTGAATTTTATGTGGAGTCAATACCTTTGGCGTCCAATCTGTCTGCTCGCGATACGATACACAGTGCTCGGTGAGATCGGTATGAATTATTATTTATGAGACCTTCACTTATCCGGTCTATCTTTATTTTCAGCCAGCTTCCTATTGACACCAGTACAAAAGGTAAGTATTCGCAATGTCAGGATCGAGTCTCAAGCCCACTGCACCACTCCTGTTAGCTAACCACTGAAGTACTGTTTTATTGCAAATGCTACTTTTTCTACGCTTCTGTCGATTGATTGCATCAACTTTGCTATGAAGACACAGATTGCTTTTGACGCTAACTTTGGTTACCTGCGGGAGGGAATTTGTGACCCGGATTTTTGTTGCTATAACTCTGAAATCAGATGTGTTTTACAGAATTGATGCTGCGAGATTTGATGGTTTTGGATGCATCTTCTGAAGTATCTCAAGCCGCCCAGCTGCTTATCATTAATGTTTTTCCTATGAAAGTTCTATCCGTCACCGTGTCGCCAGGTATACTTCAGACTAGCTGGCTTTGCTTGTGAAGTACTAAATGAATTGCATTTGTCTCAATATATCATTACCTATGACCAAAAGGAGGTAGCTGTAAATATGAATGTAGAATGTAACTTGAATTTCCGTTGAGGTCCCGGTTTGATGTTGTAGGCTATATCGGGACACAGAAATTGACAGAGGCGGTCAGTAATGTAGAACTACATTTTTATAGCACGCAAGTAAATTTTTACTACTTCCACTGCTCGAGTGGCCTTGTTGTTAGAATTAGACATTTTTTGGAACTAGGCCTACATAACGATTAAGATGTAGGAAGTATGTATTTGGATATATTTGTATCATTATGTATCACAAAAAATCCTCATAGCATCTGGCCAATGTTGCCAGTACATCGCAGTGAAAATCCTGTTATTCATTTTGCATCTTGCAAGCTTTTGTAAGTGAAATTGTCATAACAATGCGTGAACCTTGTATCAGGGTAACGCGCTATATATCCACTCACTATATATGGATTTCACCTATTTGTGGTGTGATTTTGTTTTGGTCACAAATTTACATCTCTCGCAAATTCTGATGCAGCCACCCACGATCAACTGCTAAAGTATGCGACACCACAACCGAATCCATTTCTGAAATTACTTTCATTTTCTACTTCAACCTAAAGTATTTTCGTAAATTGCTATGTCTGCTCGTAATATAGAAACATTTGCTTGACAATTGTGCGCAGGCTTTAATCTCTCGTTATCATTTTAGGATCTTTCTACACCGACGCAGTTTCGTTTCACGCTAGATGCGCCATTAGCGATCATACCGGGCATGCGCGTCTGAATTTTTACTCGTCCTGCCTGCACGATTTCTTCAAGTTCATCGGTATCGATGATCTGACCATGACGGAATTTACCGAGATCGTGTCGGCGTCAGACGCGCCGAAATTGCAGTACGATGCGTTCGTTCATTCGTCGGATGTCGCTACTGCTGCGGTTGACAGTCCGGGTGACAAAGGTAGCGCTTTTGATCTCATTGGGTTATGACACGGATTCCCAACCTGTGTACCTCCTTTATCATAGCCTTTATGACAAGTCACATCATTTTTTTATTTTAACAACCGCTAAAACCAGTGTTTCCCTAACTTTTTCGAGCTACTGCCCCCTGGACAATGAATAAAGCCCCAGTGCCCCCCAGACAACCCCCTCACCACTCCTTAATCATTAAACGAAAGTTGTTCTGCATTTATTACAGCTAATAATGAGACAAATTAAGCTGGTGTGTTATTGTTATCATCATCCTCGTTATATTGGGTTTGAGTTTTGATAAGAACGATCTCATTCTAAAATTTCCAGTGTCCACTTCCCATACTGTCAAGTCGGATTCTGCTGTGAGTCAGAAACTTTGTTTTGCACTGAAAAAACGTTCTATCAAATACGAGAGGGGAAAGGCAACGACGAAAAAGTCAACCCCGACTCTAGTGAAAGTATTTCTATTTGATTTAATTGTGTATAGAGAATAAATGATTGGAGATATAGATCTTTGGGTTGACCCAATCGTCCATTTCATGGCCAGCGCTCCCTTCATGCCTACGAACGCCCCCACTGGGGCGCTGGCGCCCACTTTGGGAACCACTGGTTTGAACCAATTCTTGATATATTTTTGAAAGGTTAAAAAGTGGCAGGGCCATTGATTTTTCAAAATTTTCGAAGGTCGGGAACCCTTGGGCCATGAGAAGGAAAAATACACATTAAAAACACTAGAATTACTCGTATCCGAAAAGGTTGCACCACACACCCCTGATTTAAGCCATCCTAGTTACTATAGGGACTAGAAGTCGGAGACACGCAGGATGAGATGGGAGTCGG
>ATSW01003677.1:0-11932 GCA_000444245.1 Botryllus schlosseri
GGTGTTCGCAAAAATATGTAAATTTAGATTTGTGACGATAGAAGATTCCAAAATTCTGTACATAAGGAATATTATTTCTAGACAGCAAAGGCTGACAATTAGGCAACCTTGTGATTATACTGAGAATCCAGGACCCTAGATTATCGAAGACACCTCCTGGGTAAGTATGATGTAAGTATATTTTACTGTTTTCTATCAAAGTTTCGAGACCATATTTAGTAGAAATATGGACAATCTCCAATAAACTGCGAAACCAGGGCAGGCTAATCCATACGAAGCCAAGTAGAAAAAGATACATGCCATTGCGTAAAGCAATAGATAATTGCCCCTCTAGTACTAACAATACTGACCCTTTATTTTATAACTAATAAGAAATACGACACAATTGGACCAAACATGAGTTATTTATGCGATCTTCCAATTACGAGATAGGTAGTAAATGTATATAAATTCACCATCACCATACTGTAGACACAATCCAGTCGTTAATGGAATGGATGTTGGGACACATTGTACAATTCTGGGATCAATTGTAGGTATGTTTTAATAAATTATAGGATTGTGAGAAGGGAGAATAACTCGGCACAGAATCAATAATATTCTGAAGTCGGAGGGCAGCATATTTCCTTTAGTAACCCTGTGAAAAGGAAGTAGAGCATTATGTTATGTTTTTTTATACAATAATGAGTTATCAGTTTAACTCAATTTAAGAACAAGACCAAATGCCAATGAAATCAGAGTTTACTATGACTAATTATAACATAATTACAAGTACCTGGTTCAATCAAAGTCCTTCATTGTGTAGTGAGAACTTGGATGCATGATCATGTTGAATTGGTCCTTAGGATTTCTGGAAAGATTGATTTTGCTGTTAGTACAAGGAAAATGGAAGTTCAAAACATTATTTACCAAATTTAACGTCTGGGCTATCCTAGAAACAGGTTCAGGAATACAGATTAATTTATCACTTACTGAAAGGTTAAGCCTGGCTATTATTGAAGAATACTGCCGCCCCAAAAAATACCCAATAAACAAGGGAGTTAAGATCTACATAATTAATATGAAAGTAACTACTGAACCCTATAACTCAATCGGTATAGCTGAACACCAATAGCCATTACATCATGGAACAGGCCAAATTTGCTCAATTTCCATTCAAATGAAGCTGTAATGCTCCCAACACTATTGAAATGTTTCACTAGGCATCACAGAAATAGTGGAAAGCTTGACAAGTGAGTTTTCACAAAAATGTCTAAAGTGACATATTTTTTCATTCAAGTAGGCATAGAATTTGTCATGGAAAATTACTGGTACGATATAAAAAATGAAGCACCAACAGATTATGAAATTCTGCTTTCTGAATTACAGATCGTGAGTGCAAACCAACATATTTTGGAAGATAAAATCTCTAAAATATATATACTGAGTAAATGTCAATTTGAAAATAGATCTAACATAACAAGAGTTGTAGTTATGCGGGAATAAAAGAGTTGAACATACTGATTCGGCAAGAAAATTGACCTATGAAGTAATGTGCACACTACGTAATACAAGTGTCGGATGATGCCTGGGCGATGTCTCGCGGTATCTTGCGGTGTCTCCTGGTACCTTCCGGTGTTGTGATATAATCTAAAATGACGGAAGTAATGTGAAACTGATTATCAGATAAACTTCTCACGACATTTTGCAATATAGGGCGTAGTCATCCAAGGAATGTGAATATCTATTTGACATATACAAGTATAGATTTTTTTCTGAATAATTCGAAATAAATATATACACCTACTCAAGATAGAACTTTCATTCAGTCACTAGCATATTCTTATATCTGGAGGTCAGATACTCATGAATTATATTGAAGATAAAACAAGATAGTTTATGTAATGACATATACTTACCGATTGTTGAACATAGGTGAAGTAGTTGATATTGACTAATATAACTGAAAGATAGAAAGTAGAAAGAGTTAATTATAAAAAGGATAATAGAACGACAAGATCCAGGCCTTGCAAGTGACAATCATGTATCGTTATGTTATTTTGATGTTGTATCATATGTTATTTTACATAGTGTATTATTGATTGTACAAAGTGAAGCTTTTACATATAGTAAAATGTTTGCTATTGACTCTAGATTGTTTAATGTGAGATTGAGGCATTGTAAACTTTCATTGCAAAGAATATGGCAACTCCATCAGATCTACCAGCAACATCACAATCATCTGTCATTATACTTGAAGATTGGGAGCCTGAACTACGGGAAACTGATTCCGATGATGATTTCCCTCTAGACAATGATTACAGAGTTCAGATTGAAATGGAATGTAGCTGCAAGACATTCTGTAATTTATTTTTCTGCCGCGGACCTCTACTGAAAGGGAAGGGAAGATCGAGATTTTATGGCCTAAGTTTGACAACCTTACTAACAGGCCTCGTCAACAACATGCACAGATACGGTAATGAATTGGTAGAAAGACTGGCTTTCAGATTGAATTCACGAATCAGAGAATGGACTCAACAACGAGCTGTTTGTAACAGAAGAAACAAGCTCAATATAATCAACTACCAGTTCATTGTCGGTGGAATCGAAATAGATATCGACCATTATATAACACGATTTGCAAGAAAACACCTACTAAGACACGACATAATCCCATCTCTCAAAGGTGGATACAGCAAGAGGGATTGGAATGAGATGAACATTGATGTGTGGGAAAGAACTAATTGCCCAGTTTTTCTCGAGAGAGAGGAAGATATATTTCATGCGTTCTCGATTTGCGACGAAATATGGAGAAGATTGCCAACAGCCTTCCCAATGTTCAAGGGATTGGAGTCGTCCTTGTGTGAACCCGTGAAAGACGTGAACTGGAAGAAGGCAGCTGTCGAGCAAATAAGAAGGGATGCCATTATATTCATCTACTATCCCAACCTTATCATTGAATCGCTAGCAGCAGGCGACTGTTTTTACAATGTAGAAGAACTCCGACCGGAGGCGGAGAATGTGTACAAAAACAGGTACCTAATGCATGTAAAGATTGGGAAACTAAGAACATTATTGATCCGATATGATGAGAAGAATAAGAATAAGGAATAAGGAGCTGATGTTGCTGAATAATCTGAGAACTGGAGAGTTGCTATATGAAACTGTTTATTTCTGGAGTTATCCATTTACCTGTGATCTGCTGAGTACTGCAATTATTGGTGTGAGTAAAATCTTTATCTATGACAAAACATTACTTTCCCTGTTAAGATATCTTAAGCTGTCTGGTCCTAGGTATCTGATTGCAAAATACGGAAATATTTGCCGTTGATATCAGATTAAACGAAATATAAATAACACCTTAATCACACTATATAATGGCCTCAGCATTGACAGAATAAACTAAATATTTAGATACAATAATCAATTCCTAATTGTTCCTTCTGCCGACTAACTGAAATCTCTGACTATCGTCGCAAAGCAAAATTTCGCCAATGATCGATATCATGGTTTATGAGCAACCACTATTTGTCGCTATTGAGTATTTCGAACAAGTGACGTATTTTGAATTTGAAACCAAATCTGACATGGCCTTAGGCATTGCAGACAAGGGCGTGAAAAATTCTTTAAATTTTAACTGAAGATGTGCATTTCGTATTGGTGATTGCTGAATTATTATGCATAAAGTATAAGATATTGTAACAAAAATGGACGTCACGTGTTATAACTGACAACACCACAGATATATATGTCAGGATCCTTCGATCTAAAAGGAGCGAAGTTACAAATTCGCTTTAAATTGGGAAATGTTTGCTCTGATAGGCGGTACATACGAATATTGAAAAAAGCTTAATACAACTATATATTGATAATAGGGGTTAAAATTGCACAATACCCTATGAAAAAATAAAACCAGAATTAATAGTACTGATTTAGCACATTTAACATCTGCAAGCCATGTACAAGGGACTACATCTCCCAAAGGTAATGTGTATGATGATGACGCGATACCGTTTGAAATTTGTCATACTGATACATTCGTACCGCACTGAATCATTCACTTAAATGGCGCCAGTCAGAGAAACCGTTGCTATGGTTTTTGATAAACAACTGATATGTGCATTTCGTATAGTTTGACTGTATATTGCATTTTGAAGATAATCTACAGTGAAATTGACTGACAGATGATTCAAATCGATACTAGAGCGTAATGAGTGTAATTTGGTTTATAAATTGTGCATGATAGACGTGAATGGAAAAATTTTAATTATACTTTGAAGAATTTTATAAGTGCGAATCATTTATAATTGAATTTATTGTTAATTAGAACTGTTTATCTGTTAAATGACGCAATAATTATTGGAGTATTTGGTTGTATTAAGACAGGAAATGTGTTTTCTAATAATATCTGAGCTCTGGACCGCATATGGTCATTGTTGACTGGGGTAATGTGTGAAGATTGATCATCTGGAAGACTACAGAAGAAAGAAAAGAACCTGGAATAAAGGTTTCAAGACTGATATCTACTGAAGGTCATTGAGAACCAGTGATATCACTGTCTCCTGAACTGCTTATTCCACACAATTGGTGGCCAGTACGGATTCTTCAACTTCCATTTGCGATATCTTACATGCACTGCACAGAACAACGTTGCAAACTGATTTTCACAAGGTGTATTTTATCAGCTTTCTCGACATTCATACTCATATGGACGGTGGTACAAGTATGCTGGTTTTCAAAAGGTGAATACCCATCTTCGAACTCTACGAATATTTCAACAGAAGAGGGTGTTTATTTCAAATTATAAAGACAACGAAAAATAGGGGGTCAATATTTTCACAATGAAGAAAATTTTTTCGAAAAAGCCTAAATCTACATCAAAGGAGGCTCAAGCCTTACAAGAGAATCTTGCTCTAATGAAGGACACGGTCAAACGTCACCAAGATGTAGAAATGAAACGAAGCCAGTTGAAATTGGCCGTAAAACAACAAGCAGAATTATTCAACGACATGAAAAATTTAATTACAAAAACCACAAAAGAACTAGACTCGGCCAATCGTGACGTCAAGACCGCTCAAGCCGACCTATCAATGATAAAACGCGCAACTGAAAAAGCATCTATGAAGATTGATTCTCAGACGTTAAATGAAGTCCTTTCGGCGGAATTTGATTTAGGAAAAGCACATCAGAGAACGATAACCGGCGCCGGTCCAGCAACGTTATCGGCCACCGTAGAAGTTATATCACCGCCTGCACCAAACTTGGGTTCGATTAAACAACCAACTAGGCCACCAGCATATGCAGTGACCAGACAGCAAATGCTAACTGGCAACAATGGAGCTCACAGTGATGTTTTTACTCAAAAAATGGCTCCACTCATACCGCAGAAATTGGCACCAACAGACTCCAAACCGAAAAATACTTACAAGAAAATATATCCCCATTTAGATGGAGGTATGGACACTCAGTGTTATGTGACAGGAGTCGAAGGGGTAGATACAATCCCTAACAACCTCATAATTCGTGGGTCATTTTTACCCCAACAAGACCCAGAAATCGAGCCGAGAATCCTGGCTTCACAGCGGACTCAATTAATTCCACCGCCACTTTTCTCGCCTAATGTTATTCATGACCAAGGCCGTTTAGTAGTACCTTCCCCTGAAAGACGCGGAATACCGTGGTACCTACCAGAAGAGGCTCAAAATGACGATTTGGGGAGGCTCGATGACTCAGATGCTGCGGCATCTAATATTTCTGACCCACTGCCACACAGGAACAAGCGAATTATGCCGTTGTCAGAGATGATCTCTGTAATGAAATCGGCTGGGTCAACACCGTTATTGCCTTGGTTGGAGGATAGCCTCCGCATCCTGGATCATAATAACGGAAGTAGCCTTATCGATCGAGTCCTGTCTAACGCAATGCAGGCCAAATTGATCGAAGCAGGCCGTCGGGAGGATGCAGAAATATTGGCAGACATGTTTTCGGTTCCGAATCCTCAATGGGATAAGATTTTGAGCGATTTAGCCATAGCTCTGCCAACGTTTGGTATTGGAACAGAAAAAGTCATCGCTAAGTTTGCCAAGGACTACGACTGGAGCACACAAGGCCCCATGTTAAAAATTAATAAAGTCTTGCGCGAGTTNGGTATTGCCGAAGACGAACCTATAAAACAGAGTGACGATGGACTTAAATTATTCCGCGTATTNCGATCAAAATTACCANCTTCACTGAGGTACCTTATGCACGGNTGGGAGNCGCTAAGCTATTCGGACTTTTTNCTAGCACTCCAGAGAATTTGGAATTCNGAACTCCTGGATGCGAACATAGCAAATTCAACAAACANACATGACAGACCTATGGCTTCATATGCCATNAGCCCATCAACACCGCAGACATCAGCGCTACCAGACATCCACATCTATAATATGACACCACCCACGTCATCATACCCAGCAATGGGACAGCCAAACGAAACACCAGCAGCCAGTATTGTACAACCACGTCGAAATCCTGAGCGTGCAGCGCGACGTCTTCAACGTAACTTCATACCGCCTGACCACGTCGACGCGAATATCGGCCGAGCAAACAAACGCCCGCAGACCACGGCTCCGACTCAGCAACCTCTGACTGCAACACAAGATTCAGGAAACACGACAGACAACCGAGATCTTACTCCAAGGAACGCCGAGGCTGCTCGAGAAATCGCTCTTTCAAACGGTAATGAATACAGATTTCTTGCAAACCCAAATATTTTTGCGCCACTGGGCCTATATACTCAACCAGAAAATGGACAATCGTTGGCAGTCTGCTATTTATGCCGAAGCGTAGGACATCTGTCCCGCGATTGCGTTGCAAAGGCGGTACTGTGGCTAAACAACCTAGTATTAGGCCGAGATCCACATGGGAATTATGAAATTCGAGAAAGATTGAGACCCCTGCCTGCTAAATTGTTTCAGCAAACAACTGAAAATTGGAAACCATTTTTAAGTGGTAAAAATGCGCTGCGTATAAAAATACTGACAATTGAGGAATTAGATCGATACTTTTTCTCACAAGGATCACCTGGATTGGTGAAGCGAGTCCAATTAGTTACTGACTATTTTGAGGAAAGACCCCCCAAAAGGAATCCTTTGCACTGGCGCGATAGAAACCTAACTTTCGCACCGCCAACAATGTCCACAATCCCTGAATATTGTACAGGAAATAATGCAGCATGGACCCGATCGCAGAATTTAAATTATCAAGCTCCAGACTGGTCACAAGAGGAGTTGCGACATAGCATACATCGACAGAAAAACTAATAAGGCAAATTAACTCTCCGACATTAATTTTGCCCGAATTAAAGTTATCATCTCAACTGAACAATGTAAATACGGACAATTTACCTACTGTAGTGAGTTACAATATGCACCTCGATGATAACCAGTCGGTATTTTTGGATTCATTTGGGAAGGAATTATTGTATTTTGTTGACACAAATGTTGATTCCAAGTTCCTTGTAGATAGTGGCTCAATTCCAAACCTCATTACAAAGGCTTCTATCAAAAAATTTTATCCGGACTGCTGGGATAAAAAAATACCACTTAACTTAGCCTTACGGGGCATTGGTGGTGTGTCGAGAATTAATTCATTGGTACATATTAACATTGACGGATTGTCAATTCCATTTGCCACAGGTACTGGTGTGCCCATTGATATTATTGGATTCAGATGGATGATGAAAATTAATGATTTGCCATCTATAACAACTGAGCTACTAAATCCAGTGGAAGTAAATGATTATTTAACCTCAGTCATTTGGCCAAACCATGCGGATGGAAGAAATTCGGATTGTAAAACGTGTAGCGCACATTGTACTTGCAAACCAACGTGCGAATCACGGTCACTAGAAGCTATGTGTTCATCGGTTGAACCAGTTAAGATGACTTCAAATAATTCTTGTCGTGACGACACAAAAAATTTGAGCATAGCTGACAATGTTTTGAATGCTACAAAACTTGTAGGGCCGGAGACGACATATGAGATGCAAACGTCTTCGCAAAAAGAACTAATCACTAACAGTCAAAAATACGCGGAATTGGCGTCAAGTTCTTCGATTATGGATAGACAGATAGGCATGTCTTGTCCCCATGGTGATAAAGGTAAAAAGTCACCAGTTCGCCCTCTAGTGATAAACGCCCGAAATAAAGTTTGGACGCATGGTGGCAAGCCGGTCACGGAATATGTGCTGAAAAGTGGCACAGATCGTAGTGTACGAATCGAGCTAGATAATTTGTGTCAAACTGCAAAGGAATTAGCAGAAACTCAGTATGAAGCACCAGACCATAATGCACCCGAAAATTCTTTGATTGATGAGGCCAGATGGAAGAGTGTATATGAACCATATGCACATATTTTGGCAGATTTACGTGGTAATTTGGCAAAACCTCAAGCTTTAACTCATTGCTGTCAAGTGGAATTAAAAGATGAGTCAACTCCAGCCTTCGTATCGGCACCATACAATCTAAAAGCGAAGGTTCAAATGAATGCTCTGAATGAGGCAATTGATAACCTAATTGATCTTCAAGTCATTGAGCCCGGTATATCAGATTGGCGTACTCCAATCTTCGTAGTACCCCGAAAATTGAATTCGAACCAGTTATTAGAGGCTAACTCGCAGCAGAAATTTCGTATTGTTTCAAATATTACAGCTCTGAATGCAGCTGTGAAGCGGATTGATGTCTATCTACCTTTAATTCCTGACATCAGACAACTGGCTCATGATAGACCCGTCTTATCTTTATTGGATTTAAAAAAAGCATTTTACCATGTAGAAATACATGAAAATTCAAAGCACTATTTTGGCATAGCGGTAAAGGGTAAATCCTTGCGGTGGCGTAGGATGGTGATGGGATTTATTAATTCGCCCTCGATTTTCCAGCAAACCATGAATACTGACATTGTTGAACCAGTTACAGAAAATTATCGCAAGCACATGACGTCAAAGGGTAGAATGGAGGAAGCAAAAGCTAACCCCATTAGCGTATACATTGACGACATATTTCTTTGTACAAAAACTGTGGCTGATCATATTGTCCTATTACAAATACTGTTTGAGCAGCTTGCAAAAATGCGATTGACCTTGTCCATCCACAAATGCTTCATTGGCAAAAAAAAGATTAATTTGCTCGGGGCTACAATCACTGGGGAACAAGTAGAAGTACAACCAGAGCGATTACGAGCACTCAAAATGCTACCTCCGCCACGAAATATATTTGAACTGCGAGGTTGCATTGGCGCGCTGAGTTATATATCCCATTTGCCAGAACTAAGTTTGAAATTGAGTCGATTCGACGCCCTAACGGGGAACGTCCCATCTACCAGAGCTAAATTCACTCCGCTCTTGTGGACACAGGAACTACTGAACGATTTTATAGCAATCAAAAAACTTTTGGATAATACAAAAATCCTGTATCATCTCAACCCTGATCTGCCTATATATATCGAAACAGACGCATCAAATGTTGGATTCGGTGCGATCTTATTTCAAACAGAAATTGGAATGCAAGCACCTTTCAAAACGGTCTATCCTATAGCATTCTACAGCCAGAAGTGGAGCACTCAGAGTGCGCGCGATTACCACCCCTGCTTGAAAGAGCTTAAAGCCTTGCGAAATACGGTTGAAAAATTTGAACCCATATTACGCGGAAGTGAATTTGCAATCATTACTGATAACGCTGGGGTGTTCGGCCTTCTGCAACGCATGATGAATGGTGCAAAAAATCCAAGTCCCGAGTTACTAATCAGACGGTGGCTCGGTTACCTGTCGAGTTTTCCGATAACCAAAATAATTCAGCTCAGCACACGCGAGGTTTTTACCTCAGATGGGTTGTCACGATCATTTTTGTTCGAAATGGCTGCGGCACCATCAGAAGGCTGGACCATATATGCTTCAGGACTAAATGATCATGACGGTGAAACTCTGTCAAAACATGAAAAGGACTCGATTAGCCGAATACTGATGCATCATTGCCGACACGAAAAATGTTCGCTTGCTGTCAAGGGAATGCATCCCTGGGGCGAACTACAGGAAATTGTGAAACAAAAAATGACATTTTCACCTACAATTTCACAATTGAGAGATATAATGAAAGGCAATGGCCGAGCGATCATTAACAGTGAATCTTTAGGGGCCTCTCATGGTCACTCCGTTGGCCAGCTACCTGTATATACCGAGTACACGGGGTCCGATGAGTTGTATCATTTGACAACTAACAAAAGATTGAATGATATTTTGAGAACTGAATTACGAGCAATGGGCAGACAATACATACACCTTTCCAACAAAAAGTACCAAGGCACTCGCGAGAAAAAAAGGATAATCGCATTACAAGCGGGTATTCTGCGTAAACTGGGCTATAAGTTATTGCAGACCGCCAACCCGGAAGTAATCCTGTGCGATGGACCAATTCCGCCAGCTTTATTCAAAGTAGTTACTTGAATTAACAGAAAAAAAGGAAGGGGGGAGAAATGATTTGTGGTACAAATTCCATTTGCTATGTGTTATAGAAATAACATTGAAATAATAAAAATTAATCATTAAAAAGGAGTATATTTTCTGTAAAGTATGTTGTATGACTGGAGAGACAAATTGGAACGCAATATTGAAGAAATAATTTGACTTGCCCTGAGGGAGTCATTTTAAAATCTAACAACACGTCATTGAAGCTTCGGAATAAATCTAATCTGTAGAAAGAAAAATGCATTCCGGCGGAAGAAATGACTGCAAACGGATGACTTGCCTTGAGGGCTATATATATCATAGATTGACATGCCAATAAGTTAAAGAAACAACCAAATGCGGAACGCCTCGAGGAATTCTCTGAGCCATATATAAGAAAAGATTCACGTGTAGACCGTTCATGTTTCACCGGTAACCCCTTTTCAAAATGTTTTCCGGATAAATGAGTTAGGGTGAAAAAATAAATAGATCCCATTTGATTTGATATGTCCGCTAAAACAGCTGTTATTCTGCTTTCGAATAAGACATAAATTGCTGATTTCAATGGTAACTGTGTTTGTCAAAGGCTGTAAAGGTAATTTATTTTCCATGTTAGATGTTTGTTTGTTTGTGGTGGTGGTTCGGCTACACTGGTCATTTTAAACCAGGCCGGTTCTTATTATTATCATTCCGTATCTGCCCGATTACCAGTGAACTCGGCACTTTGTGAATTCGGCCGCACAAACTCGGCACTTGGTGAATTCGGCCGTGGTAGATCTCGTAGCGGTACCGGTCACCATGATTGGTTACTGGAATGTTTGCCGGTGAACTTGGCACTTTGAGTGGTTGTCAATGTTGTACGGGGGTCAGGGCATGCGTAGATCACACAGTCACGGCGTGATTAGATCACAGATTGCGTAATCGCGGGAAATAACGCGACGCTCTTCACTTGCTGAACTCGGCCCTTGGAGGAATTGGCACTAGAACACCTTCGAATTAGAAATGCATTTAATATGAATGAACAGTATCAAAAAGGAAATTTAAACGTGTAGTGGCTCACGGTAGATCTCGTAATCTTGGGATCCTTCAAAACTGTTATCGAGACACCCTAACCCCAGAGTGGAATCGTCTCTCCAAAGGCAAAAAATAATTTATTTTGACGTGATCATGGAAACATTTGTTGATGAGGAACACTGGCTTGTCGTGATCGATAAACGAAGAAGCGCCGCTTGATCTTCCACAGTTTCGATCTCACATACAACGCCAAGATCCATCTTCTCAAAACTTACACGACACAGGCCCGTCACTCACGCCATCGATTCCAAGCAGACCGCGCGTGGTCGGTATATGAGCGCTGCGTTATTTCCCGTGGCTACGGAATCCGTGATCTAATCACGCCGTGACTGCGTGATCTACGGATGCCCTGACCTCCTTACAAGATTGACGAATCACTTGATAATACTATTATTA